>VWZP01010715.1:1726741-1856789 GCA_013396995.1 Dicaeum eximium
GGCTCGGCTCGGCTCGGCTCGGCCCCGGCCCCGGCCCCGGCCCCGGCCCCGGCAGGAGCGCCGGGCTCCAAACCCCGCGGGCAGGATGGCCGGGCCGTCAGGCTCCTGACACCAACCAGATCTTTTCCATGTGCCCGTTTCACACTAGTCTTCCCTTAAGAGGAATAGCATTTTTTTTTGCTTCACTTTACTTACTTAGAACATCATTGCAGGAAGGAGGAATTCCAAGAGTGCTCAGATATATCCAACCAGTGCTTCCTTGAGCATCTTTGTTGTGTGTTACTGCTTGTGAACTCAGACAATGCTCGATGATCTTTCTACAGCAACAGTGTAGGGCCAAGCAACAAGGCCCAAACACCCGATATGGCTCCCAAAGACGCTGGATGGGAAGTCCAGTGGCTTCAGGACATCAGTCTGCACCAGAAGCCAAGCCTGCACATACACACCCAGTCCTGTAAATTCCTGAAGAACAATTCAGGTAAACAAACAGGTCTCTGCCTCCCTGGGCAACAAAACAGCTCACTCTGCAAGCCACTTGCTCTTGCAATCCCCTTTTCCGCAGAACAAAATGCAGAGTTAGTTAAATACAGCACAGATAAAGAAACAGCGTAGATGTATGTTACAACTGTGCATTACCATCTTTGGACACTGACTTTGGAATCAGAGCAGAAACATTCAGGTCAGCTTCACAGCTGATATATCCTGTCTCTAATACTTATTTCTTGTTCAGAAAAAAAAAAATTCATAAAACTATCTATACAACATAAAATAATCTTATTCTATAGTCCATAGTCCTGGCCACATGCTAGCCAGGCCTGTAGCTTTAAATAACTGTCCCCTAATCAGACAATGAGCTCCTCATTAATATATCCACATTTTAACCAACCATGACCTCAGGATCTCAAAACCAGCATATTTCAATGCTGACTGCCTCTCTGTAACATTCTCATATTATGACATTGGAAGTTCAATTGTCTCTTCTCACAATATAAGGGAAAAAACAGAAGGAAAATTATGCAAATATGATCCTTTAGTTGAAAGCAGTAGTTGGAATATATTGGGAATTACAGCTTTATTTTGCCTCAGTGATGCTGAATTTCTAGGTGTTTTAAATAATCACCACAAAATAAGATGCATAGTTTAAATTAAGGAAAAAGAAACTAAGTTTGGCACAAGTGTTCCAACAATCATCAAGTGCTTGAATAGTCAAATATTGTATCTCCTAGCAGACCACCTTGGCACATCACGTCCTCTTCCACTGTGACTAAGAGTCTTAAAGAAATTAGTTATATTTAGATTAAGAATTAATATCAGTTTGAAAATAAACCACATCAAATAACAGGTACTAATATCTGTGGGAACATTTGTACCTCATACTCATCTCTCAACAGTTTTAGAAAGTATCTGTTAATTTATTTCACATACATGTATTTACATTGAAGGAAATTCACACCACTGAAAATACAACATTTACACATTCACAGATATACAGTTTTGCACTCTCTCCTATGTTAAGACCAGGCACTCAGCTCTGCTATCTCTGCAACAATGGCAATATCAATTTTTAGCAGATCAAACAACTGGCAGGTTTAGTGGATTTTAAGCATCATCATGCTTTGTATATGGTGCTTATACTCTTCAAGCTTTTAGATGGCAGATTATTTCACTGAAGAAAAATATTTCCTGCGTGGCATTTGCACAAGCTTCTATTAATCACAAGCATTTACATATAGTTTCTGTTTTACTGTGTTATCAGTGATCCTTACTCTATAGAGTTCAGTTATCCTTGTAGTAGTTATTAAAGTTAATTCGCAGCAGAAAGTCCTCCAAATGTGGTTGGTATCCTCTATTTACAAGCTTTGTTACCACTGGAAGAAAATAAAAAAAATAAAGTAAGCTTCAACTAAGATTAATATTATAAATTCATCCTTGATAGCATCTGTGCCTTTTAATTTAAAAAAAAAAAGCATAATGAAGAAATCTGAGAACAAATGTATATTTTAACATAAGAAAAGTTCAGTATTTCTTTCTGGAATTATAAAATATTTCAAATAAATGCAAAAGAAAGATTATGTGTCAGTTCTAAGTGAAGTGCATTATCCTAACAAAGCATTTATTTATGAAGTTGCTTTCATAGAAACAAAGAAATCACAGAATCTTTCACAATAAAGATGGTGTGTTCCTATCACAATTTCAACTGACCAAGAAGCATGTTTAGGTCCTCAGGAGACCTCTGTGAAAGAAGCAGCTCTGCTGAAGTTTTCTTGAGCAAAGTCCATTGTGAGAGAAAAAACCAAAGAGAAATTCCTAGGACAAACCCCTCACGCTCTATGAACGAACACACTAACTGCTCTAAACATTCTTAATTGCAAAGGAAAAAAGCCAATAGAAACTCCCTAAGCTCACAAACATCCCATGCACGAATATCAAGGGAATTAGCAAGCAGCAGCAGCATGCAAGGAAGAAGGGGAGGTGTATTATCAGAAGTTAGGGCTCCAGCCAAAGCCATTGAAGTCCAGACAACTTTGTATTGGCTTTCAATGGATTCTGGATCAACCCACTGTGGAAAGAGAGCACTTTACAATACATGGTGACTGAAGGTACAAGTGGAGATGAACAAGCACGTATTTGTTTTGTAGTGCTTAATAAAGAGTGGTGTAAAAAACTGGGTCACTCATCAGATTTCCTTACAGGATGGTCTATTAATCTCTGTCCATGAAGCAACCATAGATCTCGTAGTATGGGCTTAGGTGGCTCCCACAGGTGTTCTGACTTCCTGTAGAATTTGGAAGCAGCCATTCTAACTCATCCTGAAATATCTGTTTTTGGTCCTTTGATACCATTTTTGGACACCCTTAAAGAATAAAAAGGGCAGCTCATTTCCTGAAGAATATAGCTTGAACTAGAAAATGTTCTAGAAAAATAGATCTAAGAAAAGCAGTTGCATCTCCTGCAGGAATTAAAGATTTTCTAGAAAAAAAGGAACCCAGACCCCACAAACTATCTTTATACTAGAGGAAGGATAAGTAATGTACTAAAACACAAGCATGATCTGAAAGACAAATGGAAGGTAACCATTTCAGCACATTATAGCCTCGTCTGACAGTGAGATGAAATTTTATCATGGTAAAGGAAAGAACATTTGGCGAATTATCCACGTAGTTGAAGAACTGGAGCATGTGCTGGGAGGCTCTCTGAGCTTTAGTCCAACATGGGAATCAGAATTTTCAAAGTGGTAAAACTCAACTATTGCATATATATCTAAAATTACTTCTGAGTGGTATCTAATGATCTGTCATTGTTGCCAATAAAAAGTTCCAGAACTCAATTCCAGAGAAAAGAAAAAAATGTATGCATGTAATTACAGCTAAATACCAAATACTTATTTTGTAAATCAGCAAAAACAGTCAGTTTTGAAATATGTGTTAGATTTATTGTGTGGACATCTTAATTGATGTATATGTTGATCTTGGCAAACCACAATAATGCAGTTTTCATTTGGGAACTATATTTCCAGCACTCCCTAAGTATGAAGATCTTCCAACTAAATTTTACATTATACTACCAAAATATTCCAGTTGCCAGTCGACCTTTTCTTCTATCTAGAATTTATGCAATTTCTTACCTTTGAATAAGAAATGGGAGTAATACTTGAAGGTATTGTATGACTGCTGCATTAGACCAAAGTTGGGGTGAACAGCCATTTGCTTCCCTGCATCGAAGCTCCACGACTGAGAGATGAGCTGGCTGCGGAACTTCAAAATAAGGCTGAAGATGCTATGGATAATGTTCATCACAGGGGCTGCCTTCTCTGTCAACAGACCCCTAACAGAAGAAAAACAACTTCAGAAAATAGTTGATGTAATTTTTTGGTTGTAAGACTACAAAGGAGTGTCAATCCTTTAGGTTAAAGATAATTGCTTAAAAAAATCCCCAAGACTGCAACCAACACATTTTAAACAAGGTGCCTAAATCTAACACAGTTTACTTGCACTTCTAAGAAACTTTTATTTGCCCTAGGATATCTGATTTCTAGTATGACATCTGCCTTTTCAAAAGAGATGACATTTAACAACAACACACTTCCTTAAACTTTAATCTCCTCTCATCCTACCACCTGCTATTCAAACAACAGCTCTAGGCAAGTCTTTTCTGATTAAAACTTGAAAAGAGAGACATGAAAGGAGAGATTTCTTTTCTTGCTTATAATTTCTGTTCCTTATCATCTCCCTCCATCTCACCACTTCATCATTTCAGTGTACACTCTTTAAGAAGAATACACATAAACTCCAGCTCCTTTCTTTTTAGTCACACCACCCCTCTGCCTCACATACAGTAACTAAGGGGCTAAAAGCCTGTGATTCCTGAAAGACAGGTGTCTCTTGCACTGCTCATAAATCTAGACAGAGGCATCTTTTTGTCCTTTCCAAGTCCAGCCCTGGTCACTGCACATATATTAAAAGCACATACATTGTACAGGAGATGCATTTTGCATCCTTTAGCAAAGCTTGCTGTGCACACTACTCATGATGAATGAAACAGCAGTAATTTACGAAGGATGGAGTGAAAGAAAAAGAACTGTGGCATGTGTGCCCTTAGTTTACGGCTCTCGGTTTTTGTTTAGAGCTGCCCTGAGTAGACTGGAAGCTCGCAGAGACATGATAAACAGGAGCGGGAGGAACTCAAGGAGTCCAGGGAAATGAAAATGATGGATAGCTGAGAAAAAGTATCAAAGTATAGACCCTGTAAGATGCCATGAGGTTTGTTTCTTACATAAGAACACTTTCATACGTAAAGACAACTTAATGTGTCACGTGAAAGTTAGTTTTGCACACATACATTAGGCTAGGACTGGCCACTCCCTTAACATGTATTTGAAGTAAAAGTATGATAGCTTGCCTGAAGATTGCTTTGTTGAGGTATTCAGCATGTGTTCTATGAATTTCTTCTAGGTTGCCCACAGAAGACAGTTTGTTTCCAAATTCACACCATGTAACATGAAGAATCTGATTAGCAATGTAACCTTGAATTACTTTGACAAAATGCTGCATCTCATGTTTATACAGCTGGAGCTGTCGAAACTGAACAGAATTTGATGCACGACTCACTAAAGCTGAAAATAAAAGCAGAAATATATTATCAGCCACAGTGACCATCTAAAATCAGAATTTTTTAAGGAATGAAGATTTCTATTAGTAGAGTCTAATCCTGTTTAAAATGCCTTCAGCACCCTCTGCTAGATAATTGCTTATATACAGTCATGTCAAACTTCAAAAGCCACAATTTTCTTGAAAAATCTTCCTTGGCATTTTAAACAGGATGCTCTCTTGTTCACTAGTCACACTTACCAGTGCGTTTTAAGTGAAACCAAACATCCTTGAGAGTCCACACCATGTGCTTCAGCTGAAGCAAAAACGAGAAAATCTTGTTGTATTTATTCATGCAGCTCTCAGTAATGACAATGTTCAGAGGCCAGTCAACCTACAAGAAATAACAGTGCTGATCATACTACATTTTTTGTTAGAAATTATAACATTATTTAAAATACAAGTATTTCAACAATTATTATGTATTTTAATAATGTAATGCAATGGTCAGGCTAAGTAAATCCTGCAGTTTCCATTACACATTATTTTACTCCATTCTTAGATACTGCATTCTTATTAACATATTCACTTCACCATTGCACAGAAGAACCATGGCATAACTGCAGTATTCCACCTTGCTCCACACCTTCTTACCTTGTACCTGAGCTCTAAGCAACTCAGAGCATCTGGCGCATTGGGCTTGAACATTTCTGGGAGATACTTGAGAGCAAAAGAAAGATTGGAAGCAAGCTGGGTGTCACCATGAAGACTGTACTGTAGTGCTTTATTTAGGATAGAATTAAGAACCAGTGGATTCAGCAATTCACCAGGTGTTTGTCCTGATCCAAGCTAGGGATAAAAAAAAAAATCCTAATTACACCATATTAATAAAAAGTCTTGGCTCTTGAACACAGGTGAATTAAAGCCCAATGGTAAAGTGGTGACTACCCTGCCTTGATTGGAAGGTTTTACTTCTGCCATAGGGATGCATGAACAGGATAAGAAGCAACTTCTGACCTATTTTATGTTCACAGCATGAAGGGTAATCTCATACCTACACTGCTTTATTTTCTTATGTCTGCTGTGGTTCAGGAGCTGCTACAAGCTCCTCCAGCAGGGAATAGAGTCTTTAGAAAGCCAGGGACCCAATGTATTTATCTGACTTGAATCTGCCTATCTCATCATCTCAGCACTCTCAGAGGTTTACAAATGAAGGTATTCATCAGGTCTAAATCCCCAAGTGCTTTCCCTAGTTCGGTCTAAAGCATTTTCAGGACTCAAAGAAATGCATTAACTCTCCTACAGCTGCCTATCTCCACAGGCAATGATCTCTATCAACCCAGGCTATCTCTCCTACCTTGCTGTCTTCCCCATGAACACAGCAGTAAGTCATGAAAACACTGTCTCATCAGAGGGCCCAGAACTCTCTTCACATGCCCTCCCCTCTGCTCTCTATTTGAGGATATTTAAGGTAAGACTAGGTAGCTTGCAACACAGGCCTTTCCACTGGATTTTAGCAAATGGCAACAGGCTCTTCCAGCCTTGCTGCCAGCAGACAGGAGTGGACAGCAACAGTGCAGCAGTTTTCACAGGAAAGAGTGAAACACCCTTCCATGAGTGCTTATGCGTCCAAGACCTTTTTTCTCCATCCTTACAACATTAACAGAGTTCCTTGCTACAGACTTCTCAATTCAGTACAAAAGAGGAAAACTCCACAAGCCAGGATTCTAATTCACACCATTCCCTCATTCCCATCCAAATCAATTTAGAGGCATCAAGGTAAAGCAGACAACCCAAACACTGGGGTTAAGATAACAAAGCAAATACCTTCTCAAACAACAGGTCACTGAGTGACTGAGCAAACTCCCCATCTTCCATTAACAAAAAGTGTCTCAATGCTTCAAAATGCTTCTCTACGTTCAGCTCCACAAAGTAGTAATCAACTATTGCTTTGTTCACAAGAGAAACACTAAGAATAAAAACACAGAAAAGGTATTATACTTATATGCAGCTCCTTCCTTACTGTTAACATTCAGCTGTGGCTACATCAGATTAATGCTCCAGTACTTAACTCTGCCATCTAAGACAACATGTTATTCATATAGGCAGAAAACACGACACAAAAAATCTTCATCCATTATATACCAGAATTATAACCTACCACTTCAGGTAACTGGGTTCTGAAAAATACTGTCTTTTTTACTGTCTGGGGAAGACTGGGTACATACAATGATCTTTAGAATATGCTGCTGGATCAACATTTTATCAATAGCCTTCTCATCTCTGTCACCTACACAAATTAAAAGACAATTAAATCCCCAGTAAGAATATACTAATTGAAAAAGCTCTGACACCAGATATTAAGGGCAGATCTATATTACAGTCTACAGTGCCGTGTAGGTTAGGTTAGGTTAGGTATTTAACCTAACTTTAAATAATTTAACTTGCCTATCAGGGATAGAGAAATTCTGGCAGCACAAAAACTCAGGCTCAGTTTGCTAAATGTGTGAATCTGTACACAGATTGTTCTGGTAACCAACCAGATGTCCAAAATTAAGTTAGACAATAACATCTTTCTACATTGCACCAAACTTTGAGTATAGCATACTCAGAGCTAGCAGATGGAAACTTACAGGAAAGCAGATTCTAAATAAACTGTCTGTGAGTAATTGTTTTCATGACAAAAGCTAATCTTGCATAAAGTAACAAAAAACTTTTATTTAAAATATTATTAGATATACTAATTAAACTATCCAACATGTATGTGGTTTCCTTATATATCCCAATAGTAACAAGAACAGCTTCTATTATACCTCAAAACAGCCTTGAAGCTGGAGTTCCCATAGAAGCATGAATTACACCCTGATCAATATGAGATTTCAAGTAATCAGAAGATTTTTTTTTACTCCCTTAGCTTTCATCTTTCAAATATAAACTAGCACACATATTATAAAGAATAGACCTTTTTAAAAGAACAATGAAATTAATGGTGTCAAAGTCACTGCTGCCTAATCTACAAGACTTCCCTCTGAGCACTTATATTCCGAACAGACATTCAAATTTTTAATTTGCACATAAACGTCTAAGTTGATACTATTATTTATCACGCAGATCTGAACTTTTTAATTAGTAATGGGCCATTTATTGAATTACTTCTAGGATCTAAGAGCAAATTTAAGACATCTATGTGCAATTCCTGTCTCAAAATAGAATACAACATTAATTGCAAAATTAATTGCAAAATTCTTAACAAATACTCACTGAGATACAAGTGGGGCAGTAATAGAACGTTTCATCAGCACTGGCAGAGACAAGAGCTCACTCAGCTGTACAGCAGTTTCATCTGTTGCAGACTGCACCGTAGGATCCACTGGAAATGTGTATGATCTTGGTATCACGTGATGCAAGAGATGAGAAACTGGTGGTTCTGCTACATTTAAAAATGTACCAACATTGTAAGTTATCATATTTAAGAAGCTTAATAATATGTTCCTATTAAACTCTATAGACAAACACCTCTAGGTTAGAAAATCATAACATGTCAAAATGTATTCTCATCTTTGCACCTTGGAGCAAATTGTTTGGCTATTGCAGTTCATAACATTGGTAATTTACTGGTAAGTCATAGCATTCAGCTTTCTTGCTCAAATTTACTACATCTTCTATTAATCTACTGTTCCAACAGTTCTACTCACACATCAAATCATAACTATCTTGATACTTTTCAATACAATATTGATCCGATAAGGCTTTTAAATAAGCTTGTTCTTTCTTCCATGTATCTTCCTCTTCGCCTTCCTTCTCCTTAGTTGTGGGAGCATTAGCTTCAGACAATAAAGTTTCTTGAGGTACGGTAACTTCTGAAATGGCCTTTTCAGGTTCTTCTCTCTAAAATTCATAAATGGACAAATTTTATGAGAGATGGTGGCTTTGTCTGCTCAGGCTTAATGTGTTCCTACAGGTAACTGCCTAGCTGCTCCAAATGAAAAGAGAAGAGCCTACTCACCTGTGTGTTTCAGACATGTAGAAACAATATGATTTTACAGTGACTATTAGATTAGGAGAGAAATTTATTACCTTAACTACCAGTTCAATTCTTCAAAAGAAAAATAAGTCTTCTCAACAACCATTTTTGTTTCTTACCTGTAAGCTCTGTGAGGAATTTGGAGAAGGGTCCTTGTTGACAACATCTGTAATTACTGTAAATACAATTAAAGTCAGCATTTACTTAGACCTACTCATAATACTTAGTTCATACCTCAGATCTGCTCCTAAAGTTGTTGAAAATTCCTGTATAAACTATCACAGAAACAACCACACCAATAACAGTACCTCGCCATAGCCCCACCCAGGCAGCTTTATGCATGTTCTCTACTTCAGAACCCTAATGGTCTTGTTTCACAAAGTTTCAGGCTAGAATCTTTTTAATGCTCTGTTTCTTGCATATAGGAGACAAGTCTAAGCTCAAATTCGTTCCTTTGAATTCTACCACTATATGGAAAGTAATGCAAGGAATTAAGTGGAATAAGTAAGGAAGAAAGTACCCATTCAGAAAATAAACATTCAGAGTTACTTTCACAAGCCTTTAAACAAATGCTGACAGAATAAACCTAATTTTATTTTACCTTCTTGGTTTTTTTCTATTGTATTTTCCTTTTTATCATCTTTAATATTAGCATCAGGACAGTCTGTAACACTGTCAGATATCTGTGACTGTGACAAAGTCTCTTCCTTAACTTGTGATGGTTTTGCTTCCTTTCTGCTCCCTTCAGCAGAAGGTAACTCTTCACTGTACAGAAGTGTTTGAACTGTGGAGTCGGATGAAGAGCCTGAAATGGTTTTACGATGAGGTATGGGATCATCTTCTGTAGATGGGGCCCACTTCCCTATTTGGATGTTTGACTGGGATGCGTGTCCAAAGGGGCTCCAACGGGATTTCAAAGGCTCTGTATCCGAAACCAGTTCTCCGATTTTGATGTGCGACTGTGAAGCGTGCCCATGGATGTTCCAACGAGGCCTGGCTGAGACCACCTCTGACACGTTTTCACCAATCTTGATATTGGCATCAGATGCATGACCATGGCTGCTCCATCGAGGCCTTGTAGGAGCTACATTTGACACATACTCTCCAATCTTAATATTGGCTTCTGAAGCATGCCTATGGATGTTCCACCTGGGCCTTGGGGTCACTATCTCTGAAGCATATTCCCCAATTTTAATATGAGCTTCAGAAACATGCCCATGAATATTCCATCGAGGTCGTCTAGACTCAACTTCAGAAGTATAGCTGCTGCTTTTTATATGGGAATCTGAAGAATGCCCATATGGACTTGAATGTGGCTGGTAAGTGTCCACTTGAGATACATACTCTCCCACTCTAATGTTGGCATCAGATGCATGTCCATGAATATTCCACCGCGGCCTTCTGTCGTCCACATCAAATACGTTTTCCCCAACTCTAACATGTCCCTGCCAAGCTGCAGATGATCTGAGAACTGTACTAAAATCATACTCGCTTTGCTGATGCAATGGTGCATTGTCTTCTTCTGGTGCTCCTCTCAAGACAGGCTGACTTTCACTCACTTGCAAAGTCTCAGAAAGATCTGAGCTAATATTTTGGAATGCTTCATCTAGCAAAGATCCTTGCATCCTATCGGCAACAGACTGTTCATCTTGTGGCTTTGATAAGAAATCTTCTATATTTACATTGGATTCAGGGAAGGACTCAGTTCTGTATAAGGAACTGCATGCTTTCTCTGAATTGTGGAGATTGCTTTCAGATCCTGTTGCTTTAGGCTGAAAATGCTCATCAGCATTATTATTTGCTGGCTCTGGCATCGGCAGTGCTTTGTCAGCAGAAGCAGCATATCCCTGCTCAGCCTCAGATTCTTTTTTGCCAACTGTCTCATTAGAAGGCGGAGGTTTCATAAAAGACACCTAAAAAAGAAAATAGAAAAGAAATAATTATTACACTGTATGGCTGGTGACATATCCACCTACTAATTAAGGTATCATTTTATTACAGGATTAAAAATTTTCCAATATTTAGGATGTACTGTAAATCATACT
Organism: Dicaeum eximium; assembly: GCA_013396995.1. Taxonomy (NCBI): domain Eukaryota; kingdom Metazoa; phylum Chordata; class Aves; order Passeriformes; family Dicaeidae; genus Dicaeum; species Dicaeum eximium. The sequence continues at coordinate 1,737,898 of VWZP01010715.1, forward strand.
ACTCACCTTGCCGTTACTTTGTGTTTACTGAACTGAAATGAACCATGAAATGAAGTCCCTTTAGGGAAACCTGGAACAGCAACTTGAAGTTTATGTAAGAAAATAAACTCACTTGTGAAGGTGGATCTTTCTCAACAGGGTTTTTATCCAAAGCCAACTGGCACTGTTTATAAGGAATAATATCTAATTTTCTCCTGTAGCTTCCATCTGGAAGTTTTTCAAGCATTTCCTACAAATAAAAAAAAGGTCTTTAAGTACCAGGTATCAAATTTTCTAAATTACATTTCTTAAAATATTTTTAGGAGGTACCTCAATGCGTTTTTGATCTTCTAACAGAAACTTAAGACGAGCTGTTTCCAACTTGTGGCGCTGGATTTTCCATAATGTTCTTTGTTCCCTACGGGCTGCATCATCAGAAAGTTTGCTATAATGGTCAATTAATTCCTGCCTAAATGAAGGTAAAAAGAAAGCTAAGTTACAGATCTTTGCACACTGATCTTTCCTTCTAAAGAATAAGACCTTTTAGCACTTCAGAACTGAGAACTGGTTCTTAAAATGTGGAAGCCAGAGGCTTCAGTTACAGAGAATAAACACAGGAGTGTATTTTTAGAGAACATGTATTTCTGTAACTATTTTTAGTAGGTCACTCATTTGGCTTAAGCAATTTTAGATGAAACAGAAAAAATGAAATATCAATCTAACTCCTTCTTTTTACTTCTGCTTTGACATACATGTGACCATATTTGCTGTGGGCTCTGCTTTTAAATTGTAAGACGCAGTCAATTTTTTTTCCTGAAATTTTGATTGTAGCAAAACCCAGACTGGATAGGGTTGGCACAAATGAGTGGGTCCCAGATTTTTTGGCCACTAACCATTTGTAACAAAAATCCTTACATCCATATTCTAACTGCAAATATTACCCTTGTAGAACAATGTCTGCGAAATACTAGTACTGTGAGTTTTAACATACAATTATTTTTTCCTGAGATCTTTATGATAGTTTTGAAGACTACCCAGATACATTTACCTTGCCTTTTTTTCCAGTTCTTCTTCTAAAGCTTTCAGTCTTTTTTCTCTCTCTCTGAGCTCTCGGGCATAGCTGAAATCATCATCAATCTCCTCCTGCTTTATCGCAAGACGACGCTGCATAAATATTTAACACATTTAAAAGCAGTTCCCAATACCAGCTGTAACACACACATCTACAAGAAGTTCTTATTTGTACACTATGAGCTACTAATTCAACTTCAGTACAGCACATCCTTAAATTTATTTGCCTAAGAGATAGAGTTTGCCTCTAGAAACACAGAGAGATACCTCTTGGTCCTTTGCAAACTGTTCTTTCAGCTTCTGGAACTGTTCCCGTTTCTTTGCATCCAAAGCCATTTGTTCTGATATTTGCTTGTCTATATTAAAAGAAAGATACTGTTAGCTTACATTAATAAACCCACTAGAAAACACATAAAATGCCACTATAACTTACCACTAATGGCTTTTAGTACTTTGCTAGCAGTTTCCCGAGCATGAACAATTAATTCTTGTTTGGCTATTTCCACGTGCAAATCCTAAAAACAAAACAAAACAAAAAAAAAAACAAACCAAAAAGCCAAGGTCAAATTTTTTTCAATTATTTTAGACTTGAAATACACTGTTGCAAAGACAGATGCACATTTTGTAATGGTTATTAATCAATCAATACAACAAAAATATGAATAAAACAAATAAGTAAGTGCAAAATCTACAAACTAGTACTGAAAGTTAATACTCCAGATACAACAAACCAAATCCATCTGATATATACACTAAATTGATGGAATCTGAAGGCCAGAAGTCTCTTCGTAGCTAAAATGTTCTGAAAAAACAATTAGCTAGGGAAATTACAAATAGTCTTATCTGGTTACTAATTAGGTTATCTCATTTGTTAAATTAGAATCTAACAGTCTTTTCAGTAGGAGGACCAATCTCCTAATGTAAAGAACTAAGATTGAAGTCTAACACTCATTTAATATATGAAAAGGTCAAAAAATGTCAACACACCACCTATACTTTTTAAAGCTACATTAAGTAATTTATTTGCTGCAATTAAAACTGAAATTAACCCATGAAAAAATCTGAATATAAATACAAATTCTTTAGAGGTTATAACAAAAATGAAAATTGACTATTTAAAAAAATCATGAGGTATTTGTTCTTTTATTCATTTACCTTTTCCTCCTTGCTTATGGAACTGTATCGGGCAATTCTTTCCATTCGACCTACGTACACTGCACAATCTCTCTCTATTTCTTTCAGTTCTTCAAGCGAAAAAATAACAGAAATCCGGGGAACAGGTATATCTGACCAACATATATAATGCTGAAAAATGAGAAATTTCCTTTTACATACATTTTTAAAGTGTAAAATTTTATAAATTTTTTTTAAGAAATTATAAATTATTAATTTACATTATACATTTTTTTTACTTAGTCATGCTTCAAGACACTGACACAAACCTCCATACAGGATCTAAAGCTTTTATCAGTATCATCTTTTGGCATTTATATAATTCAAAGTAGGAGACAAAGGTACAATGGTCCACAACTTGGATCACATGTCACATTCTTACAGCTGTCTTTGCCACTTAAAATCTAACACATACATTTATACTAATCATGTTCTAAACATCTCAGATTTTCCTATTCTGAATATCCAAATTAACTGAGCATGAGTAACTCAATGCTGAATGCAACTCTCCTCTGAGAAGTTAGGTTTTGTTCACTTACATCTCCCATAGATCCCCACTCAGTAGGAACTCTTTAAGACAGAACTAACACCCCTACAGGAGAGACCTCCCCACAAGACAAAACTCTCAAAACCACAGCCAGTGCACACCACAGAGAACCTATTCTCTAACTATACCTGGTCTTCCTATTCTGCCTCAACAACCCTAAATCTCTGAAGCTCTTTTATTCAGTGCACAAAACAGGTAACAGAGCTTGAAGGAAAAAACGAAACAAGTGGACAAGCACACTCCCACTGGATTCCCCCAGTCTACTGGTAAAAGCCAGAAGATGGAACCCCAGGGCTGTATTCCTGGGAATGTATTAGCCTAAGCAGAAGGGAAGACCCAGCTCTTGAGGGCATTACCAAAAAGGGATGAAATGTGCCTGGCACTCTCAGACAGATGGAAGATGACTGAAGCTGGGTGCCATATGACCCATATGACCTGGGTGAAGATACTGTGTTAGTGACGCATAAAGCTGTAACTTATCATGGAAGTGATGGCTGACACTTTTATAAAGAGCTTAGTTCTTCTGGCACACCTGAGTCATGGTCTGGGAATGGTTACCAGAGCAGACTCAGGAGAACTGGCAGAGGGACATTTCCCTTGAGGTATTAGGCTTATACCTGACACTAGAGAGCTGATAATGAGCTGCTCTGCTCTGTCGAGACTGAGCAGCTCTGATGTTGAAGAGAATACTAGCTACCTGGGAATGTCTGCAGACTTTAGACACCTCTGGTTGTTTTATTTTTGGACATACAGAGAGAGGAGGGAAGACACAAAGTAGTTGAACATGTTTTCCTTATCAAGGACAAGAATTGTTCTGCAAGATACCAATGAACAGAACTATTTAAGCACTTCTTGAAAATGTAGTGATACAGCTGAAAGAGCTATGCAGAACTGAAGCATGACCTCATAAGGGAGGCAGCTTTAAACCAAAAAGGAGTAGTGCAAGAAGTGGAAGGCACTTGCTTGAATGCTTAAAACATTTCTGGTTTCAATACAAAGAAAAGAAATACAGCATGTGCATTGTATACAGTAAATCTGACGGTGTTAAAATGTATATTTCTGCAGTGAGGTGGTAGCAAGTAGAGTGGATAATCAGCTCACAAGTACCTGAGAGTGAATAATTGCCCTTCATGATCCTACTTACACAATACTGGGTTTTGATAAAGGAGTGAACTTGCTAAAAACCTAGACTCTTGCTCTAGAGAGACATGATTTTCTCAATGTAATAGGAAGGAAGCAACCCAAAACTTACCCTAGGACAGCACAATTTCAGTAAGTTTATGGTTTTCCCACATATGTATACATCATTAGCAATATGTTTAAGAAACACAGGGACACAGTCTTCTACTTCTTTTGAAATCAAAACATAACCGTGAGTCCAGTAATGTTTATCTATGTAACAAAAAGATGGAAGTATACATTTTAGTTATTTAATTAACAGCACAAATTATATAAATTAAAAATGCTCCATATATATACTGTACCTCTGAAACAAAGATAATCCTCATTCACCTGAATCATAAATTCTCCATAAACATCTCTGAACACACCACTGTATACCCAGTCATAGATAAATCTGAAAAAAAAATTGTACAATATTGAAAATCAATCCTCTTGCATTCTCTCCTTTATTATAACCAAGGAGTTAGTATGTTCTTTAAAATCCCAAAAGACACAAGATACAGGCATGGTAAAAAAGCCATCAATCAAGTGCTGTGACACTGGCATTTAAATATACAAGAGACTGTGGCTCTACACTTTTCTTATAATATTTTTAATAGAGTATTTCAGCAATAATTAGTTTAGATATGAGAACAGTGCCTCTATTAAAACAATTACTTTATTCCTGCGTATCAATTGACTAAATATATATAAAAAATGTATAGAAGACTGTGCAGCACATCAAGAGCCCAGCAAGAGAAAAGCAGAAAGGATTTATTTTAAACAGAGGTAATTTCAGCAGGGAGAAACTAAAAGAGTATAAAACAAAGATGCAATACCAAGCACTTTTTCCCCAGACCCAGAGACATTTTTAATAAACATGAAATGATGAGAACTACTATTTTGGTATATTTATTCATGCTTTTTCATATTTTCTCTGTGTGAGCCAAACTTTTGAAGAAATAAAAAACCCACTATTTTTATTCAATCTGAGGCAATAGATAAAAAGGTTCAGAGGTCCTAGAAAATTTTTTTCTTTTTTTTTTTTTTTATTTTTACTTAACACTGTGCAATGAAGAGGAAGCATTTTTCACAGCAAACATTGCTCAACTTCAAGGTTCTATGTAAAATAAACTGTTAAATTATTAAATTTGATGCTTCTATGATTTATTTGAGCAACAACATTTGTTATTGAATTTCTTTCAGGTTAATAAATGAGTGGGTAACACTTTTTGTGGATAATAGAGGCTTCCTTCCAGGGTAGTCCTGATCATGTATAATTGATGCTCCAATAGATATCTGCAGCAAATTTAGGAATCAATGCAGCAATCCAGATTTTTTTAGGTTCATGTGATGCCCAGAAATCGGACTTCCTTCTATAAATAGCAGGGTAAGAGCTGCGAAGATATTTCAGTGAGGCTTCTGGTAAATCTGAAATTACAATTCTCTGAAGATCATTTCATGTAGAAGGACGAAAACACAAGAAGGGTGGCCACGAGAAGAATCTTAAATTTAGAGCATTTTGACACACTTTTATTTTCACTTCTAAGTATTTTTACATCTATTATGTAACATTCCAAACTGATAATGAACTACAGCTATAATTCCTGTAAATAGCTATTAAAAAAATTGACCGTCTCTTCAGATGTCTGTAAACTAATAATTTTTAAATTGATGTGCACTGCTTAACAAAACTGTTGCAATCCAAGAGACTCTAATTACTCCTATTATCAGTTAGTTACATGTACTTAACAAACAACAGATATTTTATTCATTTTTGCTTACTAAAAAGCCCACAACAAAAAGACAGTGGAAAAAGCCAGTTTGTACAACAAAAGAAACTTGTCAGTTTCCATTTCCACGATTTTAACTGAGGTATGAGAAAAAAAAAAAGGAAGTTTATCCAAATTTTATATATTCCAGTATTAATTTCTATGACCAGCAGCAAGAATTAAGTCTTATTTATATATATTTATTTATTAATCTAGCCACACATAACCCCTTACATTGTTACTGAGCTAAGAGGGACAGAACAGCAAAATTAATTTTAATTTAAATTTAATTAATTAAATTTAATATATACTGCATATACAGACATATTTTTTCTGAAAATATTAAAAGCTGTTGTTAAACACGCAGAGTTACTCACTAGATTACCAATTCATAATTCTTAAACTCAATCATGCAGAGAACAGTATGGACACACCTTGTGTATGGTTCACAGCTTGTCTTCAACAAAGACAGAAGAACTGGATAATGCTCATTGCTACAGTTGTTGAGAGCCTCTTTGTACAGATATGAAAGCAATTTAACACCCTAAAAAATGAAAAATATTTTATCATTAGGCAACAAACTTCACAAGAACTTTAATAACATCCACGGCTTTACATATTTCACTAGACACAGAAGACAGGATTCATCTCACTTCCTCCAACTATCTGCAGTTAAGATCACTTTACCTGAGCAAGTTACCTCAAGCTCACTTCATCATCTCTAGAGTGAAAGAAGTATGTTTAGAGTTGGATTCACATGACTAGAAGGCTTATTTTGAGCCCTTTGTTCATTTTAGGAACTGAAAACTCTGGACAAATTTCCAAATTTTTAAGTATCTGGAGAAAGGACCGTAGTGCTCTAACTGGAGATCCAGGATCATAGCTTTGCTAGCAGAGAGACCAACACTAAGTATTTAATGTGAAATCCAACGTATTTGAAGAATATTAGCATTGCAACCCAAAACAAACATAAAAATATCAAACAAAAAATCACCGTAGGAAATGAAGCACCAGCTCCACCACTGATCCCCAGTGCCGTTGTTCCTATGCCACACAGTTCAGCTAAATACCTAAAAAACAGTATTAAAACATACATAAAAATTTTAACCAGGAGTGTCCAAGATCATTGATGAACTTCGCCGAATTTGAATATTGTACAACAATCACACTGTATCTACTGAATAGTAACAGGGATAACAAAGAAACTGCGTATAAAGACCTTGTATGTTTTGCCTAGAATAGTCAAGATATTAAAAAAATTCTGTAAAACAGAGGAAAAATACTGATACACTAAGTAAGAATGCCCATGTAATATGATCTTTTTTAGTGTATATGAAAAGATTGGAGTTTTTTTGCTATGAAAAGCTTAAACATTTAAAATCATTCTCTTACCTTAGCTGACGACCTAATTTCCTGAATAGAAAGCTGATTGTTAGAAGACTTAAAGTAGGAGGTGTTGACAAAACACAGGCTCGGTAATATTGAAGATACTTTCTCAGTCCACTTGTGAATGCCTGGTATGAACACAAAATATTTAAAGTCTTACTGTGAAAGTTGTTAACAGTCTATCAATGTCCCTCATCAATTGCACTAGCATGAAAACAAACCTTTTAATAAAATAAATGGCATATGCAGGTAAGGGGGACTTGTACATCAAAGTAAGGAAAAGTGAGGGTCCATGGAACTTCAGACATTCCAGTGAGCCAGATGACTCCTCTATACTCTTCACATATTCAGTGCACAGAGCCTGTACCCATGCACAGTGAAATAAAGCATCTTGGTCCAGCTTCTTTGATTTGTCCTTTAAGGAGCTCCTCATTCTCTATAATACCAACCCAGGGAAACCTGTTTCCTTACTTTTATGCCTAAACCAGGTACTGCAAAAACCTTATCTAGAACTTTATCTAACAAAGGGACCTTCTTAAGAGAAATTGAGTAACATTGCTGTAAATCAAATATTCAGAATGAATACATTTTCAAAAGTAATCCTAACTTAATTCTATGCGTTAGGAAGAGGTTAAATCATCAGATACTACGGAGTGTACATACAGCTCAACATAATATACAGAGGACTGACATTGAAAATTTGCACTTAATTTTGAACCATGGAAAAGTAATTAAAGCTATTCAATACCAAATTTTTCTACCTCAGTTTTTATTTTTGAAATTAAAAAATTATATATATAATAATATATATATATAATATATATTACATATATATACATATATACACAGTGTACTAAGAAAGTTCTTGTATTTTCATTTTATACATCTGTCTGTATAAATATGTCATTTTTCAAAGCATTTAAAGATTATAATTCTTTAGTCCACAACAGAACAATATGACTAAACAAATCACACTTTGGGTAACAAAGACATTTTACTCTATGTTTCAGTGCAAGCAAGCCCTCAGCACAGAGAGCTGTGATATAAATACAGTGTCACTATTCCTTGCTGACTGGGTTGGAGCATTACACTGAAAAGACTTTGCAGTTTTGCAGAATGAAGAAATTACAGCTTTACATTAAATCAGTCACCTTCTCTACCTCAGATTATTGGCCCATTAAATCTAGTTGATTTAATGCAGTTGTTTTACCTGAAACACAAGCCCTTTGCTGTATGAGGAATCCAAAACTGGCTGAAGAGAAAATCGACTTAGCCGTGTGTAATAGGTTCCATACTCTGCAACTTCCGAGAGCAGGTTATGCATTGTCTCTGGTGATGTTCCAGATACATACACCCCCTCCTTTATCACAAATGACTGAGCAGCCTAAAAGGATATAGGGAATAAAAAAAAAAGGCAGGCAGATTCAACGGTTTCAGAGCTGTATTCTGATTTAAAATAGCAAACATTTACACACAAAAACAATAGCAGACGAATTCACAGTTTAGATACTCAGGTGACTGAGACTATATAGCTAGGACAGTGAGATAAACATTGAATTGTAGCAAAATTGTAGGAGTATGAATGCTTTCAAATATACAGAATAAGACACTTTAATTCCTTAAGAAAATCCAATCTACAAAATTATTGACATATCTAATTTCAAGTACACATAATCCTGTTTTCCCTTTGGAGAACTACAAATACTCTTAGCCTATTCCAAAAAATAATTACTGCAATATATAAATACTGCCTTGTTGACATTAGGCAACATTCAACTTCTTAACACTAGCCACAACTGCAAGATCTCAGCAAAAATAAATGTATTGAAAAGGAAACTTCTATGAAGGAAAAAACCAGAAAGATCTGACTAGGATGGGCAGATAAAAATCTTCCCTACCTGATTGAGTGAAAATGTAGTGGATACCACACCAATGAGGACATTCAAGACATCCTTAACCAGTTCAGGTTCTTTCACCAGCACAAGCTGAGGAAGCTGAAGTACAGTATTAGTAAACAGTTGCAATTCCCCTTCTCGAAGTTTATAAAATTTGTCAAAAGCTTCTCTCCCAGCTTCAGTAAGATATGGTTCCTCTTTTTTACCAGGTGGGCTGTGTCAGAGTAAACACAACATTACAAGGTGATTATGTGAAAAGAAGGAAATACATCTCATACAGGAAGAAAAAATAGTTTCAGAGTTTTGCACAGACAGAATTCCTCATGGAAAAGTTACTTGTAATATACATTTTAAGGGATTGTGCATTCAGTCAATGAAACCATAGCTCAAACTCAGTGCACAGAACAAATACGTAGATAATCTGAACATCAGTTCAGAGACAGAATCCTTGACAGAGAACTATCAGCTGCTTTTATGGCCTTCCCTGATGCTGTTTTCACACTAGGAAAACGAAGCCAATATATGTCACATTTTCATGGTTCATTTAATGCTAACATTCAAATAAGTTAAAGAGAAACATGCTCAAAATGCTAGAACCAACTTCTATTAGCACATTTTACCTCTTCGCAGTGAAGATTTTTACCCCCTCCAAAACAATTATTATTTCCAACTCTTCTAAAAATTCTGAATTTTAGTAGCAGGTATTACACAAAATCTGTCAGGTATATGGTCTATATATGACTTTTAGACCCTTACAGTCTAAATAGCAGCAAGAAAAACTGTCTTCTTCTAGGAAAAAAGCTCAAGTGGGCTCCAGTGGCTTTGAAAAATCAGAACTGGGAACTTTCGAGTTTCTGAGCTCCTAAAGCTCAGAGATGAAAAAACAGTTTAACAATGCAACAGCACACCACTAGATTATTATTTAAAATTACAGAAAACATACAGAGCAAAGCTTCTCCAAGAATCAGGCACACTACTGTCCATCTGAAATGTCAGGATACCTGCCATACCTGCCTTTCCTTTTACCTTCCATTTTAGGGGAGCCAGGAACCCTCACCAGGACTGCAGAGAGCTTTCTCTCAGGAGACCCATCTTCTACTCAAGAGCCAAAAGAATTACAAGTCTAACTAGACCACCAAGAAATCTGTTATAATTTTCTGGTTTGTCTACAGGATGGGGAGAGGAATACAATACTCTGCAATACTGGGAGATATTTGTTTAATTCTTCTACTGCTCTACAATTACCGCTTTCTCTTTTGAAACTGAAAATATGGAATCATTTTAGACTGAGACAAATTGCATAGCATATAAGAAGTTAAAATAGTTAGAAAAATGCTGTATTTCACACAAACAGCATTTTCCTAATCCCTTCATTTTTTGACAAAGATGATTTTACCTCTTCCTATGAAACTGCTGCACTCTAAGAACCAGTTTGTTGAAGCCACACAACCTTTATTCCTTTATCCCTATTAATGCAGTGTACTGAAATCTATGAATTAAACATGCTCATTTCACTATTTATACTGAGGTCATGTGGAACAAAGATGCAATGCACCTTCACACGTTTGCATAGGGTGCATAGTGAGTTTACCAGTAAGATCAGACACATACTACCCAATTCTTTCCCAACATCTTCGTTTGCTGGGTCCATATGTAAGCACTGCATCCCACAAGTCTATGTCTGGAGTCATGCTTGGCTCTGACTGAGAATCAGGAGTCAGATTGGATGCTGACTGGAATCCCTCATCTTCTGACTGGTCTATACTTTGGGGAACCTGTCAGAAAGAGTTCAAATGTCAGACATGAAAACATTTTACTGGAGATACTTTTGCTAATGAAAAATATAGTTTGCTATTATTTGTAACCAAATGACTCTATGTGACCCAACCTCTCTCACCTACCCTCCCTTTATATAAATTTTAAGTTTTTACTGTAGGCACTCTTTTCATTTGATGAGTCTCTACAGGTATTAATGCCCATACATTAAAAAAAATCACCTTCAAAATAATATACTATGCTTGTTGGTGTTACACTTTAAACTTTCTTGTTTGGCAAGCATATAGTTCTACAAATTGAGAATCTCTGGTATGGACATTCAACAACACATAGCATTAATACAATCATACTGCTCTACCATTTGTTCCAGGCAAATGATCCAGGCCTCAAATCTTCAAATCTGTAAACATTTTGTTAACTATGACTAACATAGTTTGTTCCCTAATGCATATGCAGAAAATCTGTAAGTGTCCAAACAGTGTATATGCCACATCCTCAACTCCCACTCAACAGGAGCCAAATGTGCAGAATTGCCCTCAATTTTAGTAAAAGAAAATCACACCCATGTAAAAAGCAGCATATTCCTCAAGAAATTGCAGATTTTCCAGTCTGATGGAAAGAGTTCAGCACTAACTCAAAAGGTTCTGCCTTCTCTAGGTTACAATTTACATCCACATGTGAATACTGAATAGGCCAGGGTTTTTCTATTTAATGTATTTGCCTTCAAGTTTCAATTCAGACCCTGAATTAAAGGAATTGCAAGATCTATCCATATGTTAAGTAAAGAGAACAAGATGAGGATCTAAGGGTAGGCTATAAATAAGCCTACCTACACAAAGTAAAAATGGAAAGAAAGAAGAAAAACTCTAAAAGTGTACCTAGTACTTCTAAGAGAATAAGCCAGCAAAAATAAACAGAATGGACAGCAAAGGGGAAAAAAGATACAGTAGAAACTGTACACTCTGAAAAGGTAAAAGGACAATAGAAACTAGGCCCTTCAATGGAAAAAAAAAACCACAGAAAAAATGCTTTAAGGTATAACAAGCCAAGCCAACAATACAGCAAGTTAGGTAATGCAATCTGAACAGCAAAGCACATACATTCAGACAGGGATGCTTAGGCAGTCAGTCTGAGCACTGACAAGCAAGCAACAATGCAGAGTTCAACAGACAAAGCAGGCAAAAATGCAAGCAAAAGGTTCCTAGGGCGGGGAAGGTATGGGTACAGCTGATGGCTTAAATTCATAAAGCCTATGGCCACATGATGGGTTTTGACACAGCTACAGGGCAAGACCAAGGTTTTTCTTATCATACATCTCCAAAAAGCTTATCTGGTTCTCTGCAAAGAAAAGGATCCCTGCTCCATCTTACATTCCAGTGCTGTACGCTTCTACCACCAATTAAACTATGACCTATGTTTCAAACTATAGTTTCAAAGTGACACATGAAAGCATGCATACACTGTTAGTCCAAAACAAATGATACCGTACTTTAATTGCAAGTCCAGACAAATCTGCATTGTCAGGCACGGGTGGTAAATCCAGCTTGATGTCCATGTCGTAGGTACGGCTGTGCACAAGAGCCCCGAAGAGCGAGACGCGCGTTTCTTTCTCAAACCTGTCCCCAGCAGGACAGCCCTGTGAGAACAGCCCCATGGCAGGGAGTCCAGTGCCAGGCGCAGCCTCCATTATCTGAAGGGTCTGTTGAATTGTGTCGTTGAACTGACATTCTTCGTTTGTTATCAGAGACTGTATGTCAGCTTCAAACACGCTCACATCATAATAATCGTAACCCTGGTATTTGACATTCCTCCCAACGTATTTGTTGTTCAGGAAATAGTCCTTTTTTTGTGGTACCAGCTGAGGAGGACCTGTTCCAGCAAGCTGTACTAAGAGATCTAAGACAGAATTAACTTCACTAAATGGTAAGCATTCAGCTGTTTCCAGTTCCTCCACAAGATTCTCCAGTCTATCTGCTTGATCACCTAGGCCAGTGACTCTCAAGTTGAAAGACAGCATCAGAATTTTGTTTTTCACTGGGAGTCTGGAAACGTGTGATTGCAGCTTACGAGCCTCATCTTGAAAAAGGTTCATGAACAAGGTATTATAAGCAACCCTTTTCAGATTTTGCTTGGCCCTTCTCTTGCCGATCTTCTGCCTGCCTAAGTGAGCCTTCCATGGCAAACCTGTCAAGTGTGCTTCACACAGGTCATTGAACAACTGTGTAATGCTCTCCATTTCAAATGGAACTGTCAGCTTTTGGCAGTTACAGTCTGGGTCTCTGATTTCATAGAAAGGAAGACCTGAAAAATATCAAGAAAAGGAAGAAACTCATAAGGTGAATAAGATATTGGTGAGTATGCTTTAACTTGAACCAACACAGCCCAAAAGAAAAGAGAACTGACCTCCCACTTATTTAGGACATGAGCTATAAAAAATCCACTTTAACTTTTATCACCAGTGAAGTGATGGTGCAGGAAGCTTAATTCCAGACGCCCAATTTTTCCCGGCAGACTGAAATAAAAGAGAGAAGACTGTCCTGATCTAATCGCGGATTCCTGCGGGGACACCTCTACCTTTCTCCCGGAGACACCCATCACCTCCCTCCCCACGCGGTGCTGCCGGCAGCCGCGGGGCCGCGCGGGCGAGAGGACGTGGGCAAGACGCGGGTGTTGATGGTGACTGGAGGCGACCGCACGGCCGGGCTGGAGGGCACCCGCCATCCCTGGGGCGCTCGGAGCACCCTCCGAGGAGACGCGGGGTGTCGGCACCCCCGGAGGAGCTGCCGGCGGCGGGGCTCACCCGGCGCCGCCGACGTCACCCGAGCGCGACCGGGCCCGCCCCGCCGCCGGCCCGCCCCGGGAACCCGCGGGGCCGCCCCTCAGCCCCGGCGCTGCCGCAGAGCGGCCTCGGCCCCGCCACCTCCGACACCCACACGGGAAACGCCGATTGGGAGCGTTCGTGAATTTTAAGCCGTTCCTGCGCTACTCACCCTAAACGTTGTCGCCACTCAGCTGACAAATATGTAACAAAACGCTAGTGCCAGAAAGCAATGAGCCACGCTGGCCCCGAGCGGCCGGAGGCAGCTGCAGCCTTGTGACCGTCTTTTCAAACAAATTTACCAACAGTACACTGCTCCTCCCTTTAATTCATGTTTTAATAGAGACTTAGAAAAATACATATCAAAATGCAACATTAATGTGATTCAAACACTATAAACTCCACTGAACAAAAGCAGGGAAAGCTGAGCTATTACTCAGAAAATGCTTGTTCATTGAAAATGCTGAGTTTAAAAAGCAAAAAGGGAGGGGGAGGAGGCGTTTAGGGGAGACAGCACGAGAGGGGAGAATGGCAAAATCTCCTGTTAGGAAAGAAATTTCCTGTTAGGAAAGATGCTGACGCTAAAGTTTGGCCATTGGCCAGTTTCTAATTTAAATTCCTTTTTGGACTTAAAAGGTCACTTTAAAGAAATTCTAAACTGAAACAGAACATCCTCATGTTCTTCAGCTCTTCTGTGTGAAAAATCTTTCACATAGCTTTGGTTTTCTTTTGAAAGAAACTTTAATTTCAAAATGTTCAAGGATGGGTATTATTTCCCCTCCAGCAATAGCTGAAAACCAAAACAAATGAGAAGGGAAGCACTGTTAACAATTAAAAAAAGACAACTGCAAAGACAGATTTATTTATACCACGATATAAAGTTGAACCTAGTAGGAACACCAGTAAAAACATAATTTGAAGTGTCTGAAATCAAAAGGTCAAATTATTGAAGTCACAATAACAAAAAATTGCTCTTGAAAATGATCCCTAAATTATACCTGGAATACTACAAAACAAGGCATATCACGGCTACTGCCTAGGGATGTTTTGTTTAATTTGCAGAATTTACGTGAAGTGGCCTTAGGCCATTACTAAGCCTCTGGAGATTTGGAGTTCTTATTTGTTCTACTGACAATTTGTGCTTGAAAAGGGAGCAGAGTGAAGTTCGCATATTTTCCTTTTCTTCTTCTTTGTAAAATGATTCTGAAGTGAAATCAATTTCTGGAAATCCCCTCTGTCACTGAAAAGAACAGCAATAAGAAAACCAGTTATTAATCAAGCTCATACCACAATTCCTGACCCCACAATAATATTTTTATTGGAACCAGACCCCTGGTATTGGGCATTTCTTCTGGATTTTCTTTTAGAGATGCCCACCTTTATAACTGCCTTTTTTTTTTTTGGTTGAAAAACAGAAGTCATTCAGCAAAGAAACACTTCTAGACAAGTTTGCTTGAAAACATACATACTTCCTGGCCTGATTCCTATACAAATGCAGTGCCTGATCTTCAGCTCTCTGTAACTGTACCAGCAGCATGACTAATAATTATTGAGTTATTTGTGGACAAGTTAAAACATATTAAAATATCACCTGGTTTGGCACTATATTCAGAAAACACATTAGCAATCAGAGCCAGGGCACATCTTGTTACCCATTCTTTATGCATATATTTTGGTGATTTCATTCCAAAATTATGGAGTAACAGTATTCTAAGTCCCTAGGGTACAGTTGCTATGCTATGAAATTTGGTTCTTTCTGGCTTAAGCAGCAGAATTAGAAGTTTCATCAGGTTCACATTAGCTCAATCTGGTCCCACTGACTTTAAATGTCCCACTGATTTAGATGACCCAATGTACTTATATATAATCTTTTCAGAAACTTACAGTATATAAGAGTTAAAGATAAAATCAGACAGCTTACCTGAACACTGAAGCATTTTCCATTCCTGCTGAAACTGGTCTCTTAATGCTTTTATTTTATTTACTTTTTCTTGGGTAGGAGGTACATAAATTCCAAAGGGAGGTGCAGAAGCACCCACCAACGCTTTGGCTACACTGTGCATTAAACTTCTCTCTGTGTCCTAATTAGGAAGAAATTACCCCTGTGAACCAAGCTCTCTTTGCTTCAGTGATACATGAAATATTTTAAAACAAGCTTTTGTAGTTAAATTGCTAGCATTAGTAGCAAGAATGAGCGACCTCCCATTTTCAAATAAAAATGTTTTCAAATTGAGTTTTTTTCTGAAAAATGTAAATTAATTTTTATCTGTTATAAAACTTGTTTCTTTCAAATGGAGAAAGAATCTCACTTTTCCCCTTATGACTGAAAAGAAATAATGCTGGGTTAAGGACAGAAAATATTATGAGGTTAAGGGGAGCATGGAGCTTGCTTACTTCATGAATCATTTACTTTGTATGAGTGGAAAATAGTAATATATTTTGCTTATTCAAGAAATTTACTCTGTTGGACTTCTCACAGTCTAAATCAATACCATTTCCTTGCAGAAACTGTATTTGAAATGAAGATTATATGTGGAAGACTGTAACACTATCTCATTTTTAAGAGACAGAAGCATTTTTTCAAGTATTCTAGAAAGTCATGCACATGCATTAGAAAATCATGATCTGGTTATGAAGCTACCTGCAGAGTACCAATATAAAAGTATCAATTTTTTTTTTAACATATATGCCTAATATCCTTTTATTGTCTCAGTTTTCACTTCAGAATATCAGTAATTCTCTTCACTTCATACTCCTAATTAGTAGTGTGCAAATACATTATTTATGATACTGCATATCAATATACAAATTATTTTAGCTTAGCCAATTTATGTATCAGCATTGTAAATTAAAACAAATAACATTTGAGAAAACTACAGAATAAATTATGTCAAAATCCACTTAATTGGCAGCTTAATGAATAGCGTGGCTTTAATTGGGTACTTGCTGTGGAACAGATTAGAATAAGCATACATGAACAATTTTTTGTTGTTTCTCATTGAAGAAGAACTAGAAGGCACCAAAGTAATCAAAAGTTACTGTTTCACAGATCACACAGAGAAACTGTGTTACTCACAAGCACAGGACGCTGGAGAGGCCAAGAGTGGAAATTGAGTTCTCTATGTGATTAGTCAAATTCATGGAAGATACACTCGCTGACACTGATCACTGCTCTGGATACAGCCTCCAACTCCTAAATTTAGGCATCCTTAATGTGGTAGCATATGGAAAAAGTTAGCCTAGGAAAAGTCCCTATATTCTTTATTTTCTTTCCCGTGCTCTACCTGAAACACAAAGCTGGGGTACTCTGGCTCTCAATTATGTATTATCCCAATTAAGTTCACTTGAAGGATACGTGCCCTTTTGATTTGTGTTCTGCAGGCTGGAAGTCATGTGTGACAAAGTACAGCACCAGGGAGGGGAGAGGAAATTTAGTGGTCTGTTATGAACTGGACACCGGGCTGCTTTCAATCACATTTGATGGAAAGAGGCCAGATGATTTAACAGACCAGAAGTGCTTTTTTTCAGGAGACAACTCAGATGTGGATCCCAGATAAAAATGGAAGTTGTGGCAAACTGACAGAACATCTATGGTCCACAGACATAACCATGGGCTGGCATTCATGACTTGGCTTCTCCCTTGTGCAGGCTGCGACAGCTGCCTACAGCTCAGTGTGCAACTGTGTCTTGTCTTGTTCTCAGGACAGAAAGAACCTTGGGCAGTTTGTGCTGTGAACTCAGGGGTACCAAAGACAGGATAAATACTGCCAGTGTTTCCTACTGGGCAGCTTGAAGCAGTTCATCCCAGCGTCCCTGCCAGACACTTGTGAGTAGCACAGTTTAGCACCGCTTACCTCAATCATAGCAAAAATCCGAGACTCAGCTAATCCGTGGAGTAAAGCAACAAGCAGAGAAATCCCACTTATTCCAAGGCTCCTGTTTGGTCCAACAGCTATTACTGTTAAGTTTGGTTGATAACTATATGCTACAGGAAGAATGAATCCAAGTACAGCAGAAAAGAAATCATTTCCTTCAGCATCCTTGAACAAAAAAACCAAATTGGTTAGCACAAATATAAAGCCCCAAATTCACAGATATAAAACAAAACAGAAAGGTGACTCTCATTAAGTTTTTGGGTTTTGATTGTCCCAGGAAACAGAATACTGATGTATTTTCCCACCAATTTTTATATTAAACATGCTGGATTATTCATATTTTCCTTATTGTCATTGCAGTGTAACTCTGCCTTGCTGAAGATGAACTGCAGTAACTATGGAAGGTTTCGTCAAACCTATGCATTCTAATGCACTCTAAAGCTCTGAGAAGGAGTAGTAACCTGGCAAGGGCAAGAAAAGGAAAAATTTTCAAAGGTCCAAAGTGGAGTAAGGGGCGTAATTCTTAATGTAATTTTATACATTTCTAAATATATTCTATTATTTCTGTTTAAAAATTTTTTCTCCTATGTTCTTTCTAGAAAGTGAATCTTACCTCTTTCCAGTTTAGAGAAATATAGTGTTTGCAGCTGGTCTTTGTAGACTGTTCTTTCTCACAGATGTTTATGATAAGCATTTTTCTGTAAATAAAAACCCCACTTGAGTATTTAACCAATTATTTCCAAATGGGATAAAAATTGGATATTTTCTTTCATCATTCTTTAAATACTAATTCATAATACAGGAGCAAATATCTAGTTGCATTAGTACATTCCAAAATGTAAACAATTAAAACTGAAATCCCTTTTATGGTATTTTTAAAAAGATGATTAAATTTGATTGGCAAATTACTTTTAAGAAAACGGGGAGGTGGAAAAAAATTATATGTAAGTAAAGAAGACTTTCAGTAAGGAACTCTGCATCAGCAATATGTGCCTCCTGCAGTTACAGGGGAGCTAGGTCCTATTCAATTAACAACTGCCTTATTTATTACATTGTATTTTCAATAACCATCTAAATTTCAATTAATACAAAAGGATTATACTTTAAACCTACCACCAAATGCATGAAATAGCATTTAGAGACAATAATTTTTCTTTGAAGATTTATTTGGGGATGTTTTGTATTTTGTCTCAAGCTAAACTTCCTAAACATCAGCTCCTGACTGATTCCTTAGTGCAGATTTCATCACACATACAGACACCTATGAACATTCAGAAAGCCCTTGGGACTGTACCCCCTAACATAAAGGGAGACCTCACCCATCTTCTGTGTTGGGTATCATCTGCATGTCTCCAACAAATACACAAAGCACTCTGCAGAAAACAAAAATTTACATATATTTACAAGTAATTTTTTTTTCAGTTAGCGCAATTTGTGTAAAAGTTTGTGTGTAGATTAGAAGCATGAAAAAGAATATATACTGAATTTGGTCCATTAAAGTAGAAATAAAATACATATAGGACAGGTCAAGGGAACCCCATTTCTTCCATCAAATACTAGGGAGAAAAACAAAAATCAAGAAATTGTCCCCAGGCCAAAGCCAATTGAAATCTGACAAAGAAAGTGGAAGCTAGCACAGCCATTATCCTTAAAATGTTTTGCCTTTGGAAAGGCTAAAGGTTGTTGCTGGTGTATACACTGTTACCTGGATTACATGTTGAAAATGCTATGTGTGTGGGCATGCTATTTGTTTTAAAATCAAGGTTTCACAGGCAATTTGCCATATTTTCCACACTTAGTATTTGATTTTAACATGTTGTCAAAGGGCTCTAAATGCAAACATACAAACTCACCTTTGAAATCCAAAACGAACAGAATGTCTTAGTGCAACAGCAACAGCAGCAGAAAGAACAGCTGTGGGTGATGCTGCAATTCCATTACACACCTACAAAATACATTTTTCATTCAGAAGCAATGCTGCAAAAGATCATGTCATTTTTAAAGTGTAACAGCTGTATTAATTATTTTCCACAGAAAGGCTGTATTTTATTATTATGCCATAAACTGCACTATTATTTCAAAAGTATGGTTTTATACCAGAAGTATAGCAACTATTTACCAATTGTAAAAATAGCTTTTCCAGGGGAAGGCCATGTTTACTGGGTCTCTAGATACTCTACAAACTGTGCAGAAAACTACACCCTATGACAAGGAGGTTGTTCCTGAATATTCTGACTCTTCCTTTAACCAAGGCAAGCTATTTTTTTCTGGAAAATACAGTTGCCACATTACTCAGTCAACCCTTCAGTGTTCATTTGTGGTGTGTGCTTTGAACTCTACACAAAAGCTAAGCAAAAAGTTATGTTTCCCCTCCTCATTCCTCCTCTTTGTCAGCACAAAAAGTTAACTTACATCTGCAACTCATTAAAAGTTCTACTTCTTTTTACCAGTAACCATTTAAAAAAATCAATTTATAGGCTTTACTAGAGTTTATAAGTCAGAAGTGCAGTTTATAATGTCAGAAATTTATCCCCAGTGTCTTCATATGTGACTTCCAAGAGCAAGATGTCTTAGAAGAGGCCATTGTGGTAGTTATTCTTCCTTGCAGGCCTGGTACCTTGAAGAGAGCTTTTCACTCAAAGGAAGAGTGACTTATTATGATGTAATATTTTTAACTTGTTTTCAGTTCTTCTTCTATGCTCATCCCAGTTTTTACACATAAATATGTGTATGTGAAAATGCACCCTCTAGGCCTGCCCTGTCTTCATTCCTGACCCTACAAGAATCAAAATACTGAACTAGAATTACTCTGTTCAGAATAAGAGCATACAGTAGAGCTGTTGAAAACACCACTAAAGAGTATGTGTGTGCGTATGCACATGTAAGTAAAAATTTACTGTGTAAACTTTGCACATTGAGACAGGAAAAGTATTGACATTTCTTCAGATTTCTTGCGCTTACTGGTGCTTGATACAGCAACTTCTGTTCCCTTAACTGGAAGACTTAATGCCTGGCTTCCCCATAAGTCTGAGAGAAATGAGAAGGTTCCTAGGGACTCATACTCTGTGACTACCTACAGAAAGTCTGGACAATGAGCTGCCCAAAGATGATGAGAAAGATGGATTTGGGTTAACAGCTATCCCTAAATAGTCATTTTCTCATCTTGCATGCTCACTCTCATAGCTAAACACATTGTAGCTGAGATTAGTGCACTTGAGAGATAAATAATAACTAGTATCTGGATAACAATATAGTACAAGCAAAAACCAGAGGAATCCAACTCCACCCCGATCCCCAAGACCAAGGCAATATATTATTACCTCCTTCTTAAGTATTTTATCTAGGATCACAAACATACTGCCAAGAGAGAGCAAAGTTTTGTCCTCTTTCACAAGGTCTGCATAAAAGCCACTGTAAAATAAATTATATGAAGAAAAACTAGGTTAGAGGCATTACTGTCTTTGAAGAGGACACTGGTAAAGTGCTTTGCAGTTAGTGTTAATGGGGTACATTTTGTATAGGTGCTACACATTAATTCTCAGAAACCTACTCTAGCAAGAAGATGACAACACTGGTGCCTGACAGTCTTCAGCTCCCTAAACCTGTCTCCATTCTGCACTGGAAAGAAAACAAAAATGTCTGATGATATTCAGGAAACAGAGTTCTGTCAAAATTAGATGAAGACAAGACAAAACATCGTGTTTCTCCAATCAGAGCAGTTTGGAATTTTTTTTCCAGCTAAAAGTGAGTAGAGAGCTTTAAGACAGCTTCCTAGCAAAATCTCTTTCTAAAAACACATTCACATTAGCTGTCCCATCTCTGTTGAAAGAGTTATAGAGAAAAAGTATTCTGATTATTTCTTTAAAGGACTTCAGGCTATGAGTGCTACACAACACAAATGCCTTTATTTGTAAAGGAAGAAATTCTGGCTATAACTGAGTAGACTAAGGGCAAAAAGATGACCATGGCAGACACAGAGCTAGATGATAGTCTGTACAGAGACCTCTCATCCTCTGTGGAAAATAAAATAAATAGGACCAACCTGACAAGAGCTTTTATTTCAGTTTTGTCCATTTCCTTTACCAGCTGAACTTGTTCAGGGAGAAAATGTTCTGAACCTTCAGAACCAGTTGCTGCTGTTTTGATGGGAGGCACTGGAAATAGAATATTTTTCATGTGCAATTCCAAAAATCTTTCTACTTTGACAGTGTTGTTAGTTATCTTAGATTCATCTTCTGTGGAGGGATTTGAATTAGCCTTCTTTAATAAGTGTGATTTGGTGCTCAAATTTTGTAAAAATGATGTATCTAGAGAAAAAGAAAGAGGGGTTTCACAGGTATTAGTTTCTAAGCAATGTGTTAATATTTGGATATATTTATTCACAAAATAGAATACATCAGTATTCATAGTATGCATATTTACTCCCATGCACTAGCTACAATGTTTCCTGACACAGATATTATTTTTCCAGTGCTACTACATTTGTTTTAATCTAGTGAAAGGTATTTTATTGTAATAAATCTTATGCACAGTATCCTCAAACAAAGATACCAAAGTGCTACTTTTTGACATGACGTTTGCCACCTTCAGAAAGTTCTTTTTGGACCAGCTGAAGACATGACCTCAAGTGAAGCCTCATTCATTAGTCACTTGATGAATAACTGCTTGTTCAATTAGTTTAATCCACTGGTATTAATTTTAATAATTTTCAATTTCTGTATAAATCCATTTATCAATAACATTTGCTTGAATGAAGAGAAACTACCTTCATAAGCCAACCATTTCCAGTAGGGTTTATGTGCTGCTCTCACATTTTGAATAGATTCAACAGCACTAAAAAATAAACCAGATTAACAGTATTAGCAATAATGAAAATCATAAGAGGAATAAGTTACCTCAACAAAAAATCAAAACCAAAAAATCTAATTGAAAACGAACTTTGATCTCTTCCAAGAATGCAAAACAGAACAATGCGCACATTGCTTGGACAGATTATAGAGTCAAAAAAGAAGTGAAGAACACATACAGCATATACATACATTTACACATTGAGTGAAATCCCAACCCTGGTGTTGGAGGAAGCACACTTGTATGAGTTCAGGAAAAATTTCTCCTGTCTGTCCATGTCTTGCCATGAGATTTTATCTATACAATGTAAATATTTAATTAGATTGACTAAAAAGCAAGACAATCTGTTCAGGAACTAAGTAAATCCCATACCCTGCTATTCTTTGTGTTGAAGTCTCCTTTTTATTGTCATTGGTATTTGCAGCACTATGGGCAAACAGTCCCATTGTATTAACTATCATACAAACATAATTCAGGTCATATTAAATCCAGAAAAAATTCCTTGTATTTGCAAATTACTTGTAAGGTGTTCAGAAGCTGGACTGATATATTGGATAAGTATGTAATCAACTCTCTATGACATAGGATTATAGCAGTCTGAGATACCACAGCTGCTAGAGAAGAAAAAGAGGACCCAGAGGGCTTATGGGATGTGCTAGGAGCAAAATAACCACTTTTGCTGCATCAGTTTATCAAATGCAACTCAGCCCACAATCTGTGTATATCCACACTGCTTCCCTGACTGATCCAAGCTCTGAGTTTTAACCAATACAGCCAGCTGGGAGTGCTGCCACCAAAGTGCATGAGGAGCATTTCTGCTAGAAAAAGCACAGGACAGCTACTGAGCTGGGAGAAGGACGGAGGACAGAACCTAGAGATGGAGGAGATAGTGCAGACAGGTCGACAGAAAAACACTCTTCATATGTGGGACTGATTCAGGCCCAACGTTCAGAATGCTTTACTAGGTCAGATTCCACCACTGAACAAACACAGTAGCTCTAAAAGAAGTTAGACTTGAAATTTAATTATCTTGGTACAGCTCTACAGCTCTAGTCAAGTGCCTTTGCACCCCAGGCCTTGATGCTCCAAATTCCAGACACACAAATATTCATCAAGACTGGCTCTGCATAGCATCAACTCTCACTGATGAGAGAAAGGTTTGCCCCAGCTATTGCTGTACTACAGAGACTGAAGTGGCTCTGGGGTCTGAAGCATTAATCCTTGCAGTTGCATACATTCCCAAATACTGGCTGTAGATAACTGGTATTACCTAGATTACAGCAATATTATCTCAGCCTTGAGTGAGGTGGATTTCTATAGGATAACAAGCCCTAAGGATAAAATGGCTTATAGTTTTATACCACAGGATCTCACAACTTGAAATAATTTCAGAAACAAAAGTATATAAAACTGTACCTTGGATGACTTTTTAAAAATGCAAGTTACCCAAAGTAGAAAATAATATATTATAAATTCCCACATTAAAGCCTTACTTCAGCAAAACGTTCAAACCATGCATGTCTTTAGCCTCTTCAAAAAACACATTAGTTGTTCTAAAGTTCTTTATATGCTTACCTTAGACAAGGTGCCATTTCTCCAGTTATTTGAGGTATAGGATCTCCAAGCAAAGTTTTTACAGTCATGCACACTGATTCACCCAATGATTTCAAGTGGTATCCACCCTAAAAAGTATTTTGTGTCAACTAAGGTACTAAGTACTTTTAATATCTCTCTGAATTTCAATGTAGAAAATAAACTATCCTTTTGAAATATATCTGTATTTACAGAAACAGAAGATTATATGCAAGTATATCTAAATCAATGATTTTTCAATATGAAAACCGTAAGTTAGTGGCCACCTGCTGAATTTCACTGGCATCTCATGATTGAACTCGCTTCGTGATAGTTCAAGTAGCTTCAGAAATCAGTCATTACTCTGCCATAAAAACACAGGCCTTTTCCATTCCCATCTACAACATGCCATCTTCAGCAATCCTTGTGGAAGATTCTTTAGAAGGCAAATGCTATCACTGTCCTCTAAAATGGCTGTACAAGAGAAATCTCCCACAGCCTGACACACTAAAGATGTGGTTGCCTAATAGTTTGGCAGAATCTGGAGAAGAAGATGAATTTAAGACTGGTAGGTGAGGTGCAGAAAGCCACCTATCACCTATGGAGCAGTCACACGATCTGTGGTAAGAGTGAAGGCTTGTTTGCATTTCAACTAATAGACAAAAATATCTATAATAACCTGCTAGAGAGAAGGATTGCAGAAGAAAGGTCATGCAAAACAAAAGGTCAAGTGACTCAATTAATATAGAGGTCACTCTTGAAGATCTTGTTGGCAGCAATATTTCCACACACTTATTTACCTGAAAAGCCACTATTTTTCTATTTTTCTAATATATTTCTAATATATTTTTCTAATATTTGCTATGCAGCAAATAGGGAGTTGAAGTCTAGATTTCAAAAGGAGAAAACATTTTAATTATTTTAAAAAATAATAGGAAAGAGCTCCTAAAGAGCCTGCATGCAGTTATTAAATCAAAAAAAAGAGCGAATCTTCTAAGTGCTCCATTACTAAGTAAGAGTATATTAAGGTTAAAGGTTTTATATACAGCCTATTCACTAAATACATTTTAATGGGTTTGGGACTGTCAAGAGCAGTAGACTAATCACTGTTCACAACAACTGAACAGATTTGTGGAAGATTTGTTTTTTTGAATGATGAGCATATGGCTCCTTTGTTTCAAAAATCTATAGTGTAAGAGTGCTGTCAAATCTTAGCCATTTTTGCATTCCTGGTACTCAAAAGATAAAAAGAAGAAATTATTTTGTTAAGAAGTTTTGCTTCCTAGCTTCTAGTTTGCCCTAAATGGCTCCAGTACAAAGACCTTTCCCCTGGGAGTACATTTCAAAAGCCTTTACCTCTAGAATGACACACAGCTTTCCATTAGCTAACTGCATCAGGAAATGGGTAAGGTGGGCAAAAACCTCAGGAGTGGCATTCATCTGACCCTAAACCAAAGAAAAAATATTAAGAGATGACACCCTGATTCAATAACACTGGTAAGAAACCCAAACAAGCAATCTGAAGTACTCAAGTATGAGATGGATTACCAGAACACTTGCCTCTCATTATGTCAAACAGAATGCTGAACCAACTGCATTTAAGGAAGGTAAAAAAAACCCAACACAGTAATTACACATATGGGACAACCTGTCTTTACAGGTCTTGTTGTAATGTTTAATGAACTTGGGTCAGCCTAAAGACTCAAGCATGTATTTTTAGCTTGATCAAATTGAATTTCACTTAGCAATCACAAGACATTAAAACAGCAGGAATATTTTCCCAATAGATTAATGACTGACAACATAAAGACCACAACTTACTTACTTCAGGGTCACCAATTCCAGAATCATATCCAGAGGAGACAATAACCAGTTGAGGATCAAACTGTTATAAAAGAGAGACAATTGTAGCACATCTTTATGTCCTATTTTCAATTTTGTACGGGATTTCAACTGTACCATGACCAGCTGTTACTTCAATTAGACTATAAACACAAATAAAGATTCTCCTTGAACACATTACCCTTTAACACTATTTTTGTTTCTGCTGGAGAAGTTGCAGATGATTATGTTGAATATTTAAAAACTAAAATTCCATAAATACCATTCAGTTGATCAGGGGAACGTCATACCAGCAGAATAAATGTATTAACTGTGCTACTGGAAATTACTGCATTTCTTCAAAATATTCAATGGTACCTGCTTAAGAAACACTTAGGAAGTGCTCTTTGGCAGTAAAAAATTACCTCAAAAGCCATCGGAAGCAACACATGGAAAAACGCAGCAAGGTAATCTGAATTTCCCATCCCAACCTGAAAAATATGAGAAACACTGGTCATGTTTTCCAGTTGGAATGACAAATTGTCTAAGGTTCTTCAAGACTTTAGGGAAAGACAGGAAAAGTTAAAGATAAGGGAATCTTATGAAGTACAGTAAAAAACCCTCTATTTAAGTAAAATGCATAAATATCCACCATTTTTAATCTTAATGAGTTTCAGTTCTCTGCTAAACAAGGATGGATGTAACAGTCTCCTGAAACATTTTTTGATTTGATGGCTAGGCAAGATATTCAAATAAAAATAAGTGTGTAAATTCTTCACTCCCTTTTGTTTTTCAAATATTATCACATTGTGAGCCATATTTTTCCAGCAGACAGGAAGGATATACACTGTGTAAGACACTTGCCAAACAAGTGAAGCAGAGCACTTACTCACAAAGTGTTAGATAAAGGATGAGATACAAAGCTATTGCACTTGCTTTGTTGTGCTGTAAACAATATTTACCTTATTCCAAGGCAAATTTATGTTAAAACCTTTTCCTTTTCCCAAACCCACAGCATCATAATCGGATTCTTTGAGCGATGGCCAGAATTCTTGATGCTCATAGCGATGCCAAGAAAAGTACAAAACACTGAAAATAAAAAAAATTAAAATCCAATTTGACAAAAAGATTGTGGAAATGACTTTATATCCTGAACCCAGTGACTGCATTGCCTGAAAGCAAGAAAATAAAACTATTCTTTCTCCTTAGTTCTCTCAAAGGATTTAGACTGTGAAGATGGGTACAGTAGGTCCTATGCCAAAATTAACCTAAAAATTAACATGCTAAAAATGTCATATAAGCATGCACTCTATATAGATCAAATACAAGGAGTTTTCATAAGAGCAGATTTATTTCTAGAACCTACTTAAGTCGCTTTTCCAAAAAAAAAAACAAAAAAACCACTCATATATTTTATCCAACTACTTCTTGAAGACTTTCACTGAGAGATTCATGAACACTGAATAGACGTACTACCTGAGTACTGGCAAACAAAAGTAATCATATTGTTCATTTTGTTTGTTATTCTTTAAAGTAGAACAGATTTACAGTTTATTTTGATTTAGATATTTCCTTCTATTTTATAACAAATGAAAAACAGAGAGATTAAAATAGCAAGGTGAATATTTTGCAAGATTCTAGCTTTAGAAGTTTAACAAATCTTATTCTCTGTAAAGGCAAGCAATCTTTAAGCAGCTGACATTAAAGAAGAAAAAAAATCCTTCAAACCTTGGATCTTCTTCAAATATATATTGAGTTCCTTGCCCATGGTGCACATCCCAGTCAACAATTAGGATTCTGTACAGATCAGTAAAAGAAAACATTCAGAGGAAGAGTCACAGCATCTTAATCTTAATAAGGTATAAATGAAAAATGTTTTTCTGAACCAAAAGGAACATGACACCCAGAAAACTCTAGACATTAATCTAAACTAGTACAATGTCAAACTGTTGTTTACGTATTAAAAACTTCTCTAGAGTCTACCATGCACTTACCTCCGCAGACCATATTTCAGTTTTGCATACTCTGCTGCAATAGCAACGTTGTTGAACAAACAGAACCCGTTCGCTGCATTTCTCTGGCTGTGGTGACCTGGAGGTCTGAACCAAAATTTTACAAATTATTCACGACAAAAGAAATTCTGCCAAGTGAAGACTTCCTCACCTATTTTCTCACCTGACTAATGCCATTCCATTGCGCACTTTTCCTGCCAGCACAGCATCCACCAGCTGCAAAGTTGCTCCTACTGCTAGTCTGGCACAGCGGTAAGTGCTCTGAGAAAGAGAAACCATCACCTTAAGCAAGGCACCCATGACATGCTTTAGCATCCCAACAGCAAACTGTTCTGACATAATTCTACCCCACTGAAGCTATACAAAGATAGCTGAAACAGAACTTTACAACACAGGTTCCAATGTGCTTTCCCCTATGATTACCAGGGATCACCACAACCTTTGTAAGGATGTTCTCGGTGGAGCAGTTAAAAAATGGGAGATGGATGTATTGACTGGAACAACATGGCATCTTTGAAAATAAGGAATGAAACCCTACAGAAACATTACACAGAAGACTTCATCTCCATTTCCTGGCACAACATTTAAGAGCAATTGTTACCAAAATGTGATTTGCGGGTCACTAATGGTCTACAGTGACATTAAGTGACAAAAATAGAGCTAAAATTTGAGTAGTGCATTATGTGGGTGTGATACAATTACAAAATAGATGACAGGACACTTGAGCAATTTAAATTACAGCATTATCATACATGATACATGACAATATCATAAATAAATGTAAGATTACATCAGTAGCAAAAAAAGTATTTTTAATCTTCCTTCTTAGAAACATGCCATGTAGGTGCAGTAACACCAATAGTTGTAACACCCAATAGAGAAAGCAGTTTAACTTACACACCGGATGAAAGAAAAAAGCATCATAATTTTCAGAGACCCTTTTCAGCTCCTCCTCATTCATTGTCTGAGTGCTTTTTGCCACTTCCAAGTGCTCTAAACTGCAGGGGAAAGAAAGATTAACACAACACTTAAGTAAGTAACTATATATATTTTTGAGACATTTACTTGTATTTCTATGTATAAATCAGCATTCATTGCTTAAGACCCCACAGAGTGAAAATGTAGATTTAGTGGAAGAGCAGACTCATAATTCAGCACTTACGCCATACTCAACATTTTGACACATTTTCCATTGACATTAATGTAAACATTTGAATTTTGGAACACTTTTCAAATGGATCAAAATATAATCTGGAGGTATGAGATCTGCCATTTCATTGAATTAATGCGAATGAATGTTGAGTTTCAGACCTGTGAACCAACAGGATCTCCTCCTCACTTCCTTCTCTGGCAGGCACATGGACACATCTTTCCACAAGATGATAACTTCTAAGCTGCTCATAGGAGGATGTAAGTCTTTCTGGCACTTCAATATCACAAACAGGACTAAAAATAAACAATCATTATATTACTATAATACTATACCAGCAACAATAGGTAACTAATAACTTCATAAAGCCTAGCTTTTAAATCCCCATTTTAAGAAAATTCGTTACCCTAAAAGAAAGATAAATGAGAGCAAAAATGGCAAAAAAATTTTAAAGTACTTTCTGTTTTGGAACTGAGTCAGATATTTATTCTAAAATATGTAAGCAAAAATGAATCTTAAAAATCCCAAACAAACAATACAATGGCATCATTTTTTGTTTCCTGTGTAACTGGTAAAAAGTTGCATTGCTTAACTACAGACACAGGAATGCTGCAATTAAAAGCTGTATGTTACAATGAAGGTGAACAGAGAAGAAGGTGTGGGAGAGAAGAAAACAATGGATTGTTATTCTGAGCACTGCAAAGGAACTCCACTAATTTATGCAAATTTAAGTAATATATAAATTTCTAACTGAATGTAATTGACATGTTTCCACTCAGTGAGTATATCTATATACTTTTACAAGGTCAATGATACTTTAGCTTTATAAACAATTTAATTAGCATAAAACACATTATTAGGGGGCCACTCAGATGCCTCATCCTAACACCTCTTGTTAAGGCCTCCCAGACTGGATATGCGTGCAGCTTCTCAAATACAGTTTCAGATAATCATTACAGTATCTAGATACAAACTGTGAATAAAATACTTTTTTTCCTCCTAAAGGAAAGACTTCCTTTTTACTTGGAAATGACAGGAAGTATCACCAGATACTTCCTATTACATTTACAAAAAAATGCATTTATTTGGTACTGCTCTCACGAGTCCTAATAAGAATCTGTTAATTAAAACAAGAGCAGCGACTTACTCATTCCAAAGCAGTTTGTGAGTGGTCATCTCCTCATCATAAATCAGCGCTGTTCCTGAAGCCATTGCTACAACTGAGCAGAACAAAAACCCCAAGACACATATTTCACACCAGAAGTAAACCAGTTACTATTACACTAGATAGTGAGAATAGAAGTACAGAGCATACCTGCTTACATGACAATTTTATGCTTTACACTTTGTACTTACAGAACGAAATCAAAGGAAAACATGAAGGACCCAGATTCTGACAAAACTTCACCCACTGAAATTGGGTGCGGGCAGGCAGGATTCCCAATGCCCGAGTGTTGGAGAGCCGGGCGCTGCCATTTCTGCCGCGGGGGCTCCCCCGGCTCCCCGGGCCCGCCGGGCCGTGCGAGCAGCCGCGGCTCCGAGCACAGGCCGCCTCCCGCCTCCCTCGCACACAGACTTACCTGTGCGGCGAGGAAAACCTGAGCTACAAAGCCGCAAAGTAGGAACAACAGGACTTCATACACCACGCGCAGAACAGTTACACGGATCTGTTTGGTTTGGAACTTTATCGGTCTTTCAAAAACCCCAGAGAGACACTGACGAGAGATAAAGAAGCCGACGGGCACACAGCGGATGCGAGCGCACTGCCGGCCGCGGGGCCGCGTACCCTGAGCCTCGGGCGCGCTCCGCTCCGCCGCTCGCCTCTCGCGCAGCCTGACAGGGTCACACGGAACCCCCCCGGCCCCGCGCCCGACCGACGGCTTCCGAGGGCGGGGAGGCGGCACGGCCGGGCCCGGCTGTGGGCGGGCCGAGCCCGGTTTGACTCGCGGCCGCGCCGTGTGGGCGCTGCGGAGCCGGGCGGGGCAGGCGCAGGGGTAGAGCCGTGCCCGCGGGGTGCAACCGCTGGAAGGGTTTTAGCGTGGAACTGACCCAAGAGCGAAACAACCCACAGCCCCGGGCTGTGTGGCATCCTCTGACATAATGAAAAATAAAGTAAGAACCGGGACTCAAAGGGTGACCCCTCCATTTCGGCAGAGTGACGAGGCCCGGGCGCTGATGCCTCTCCCGCCCGTCCGAGTGTATGTGTGTGCACACAGCTTCTTCGGTTATTGACCCTTTTTCCCTCGGTTTCTTCTAGTTTCCCAGTTCACAGTAGAAAGTGATGGAACATTGTCATCATATTCAATAACCTGATACAAACCTGCACTTTTGGGGAACGTATCTGAATCCCAGATCATTACAGGTGCGAATTTTAGAAATCAACTGCCCATAAACTTTCCCCGTATTTGTTTCAAGAAAATATAATAATAGACCGTGCATTATTGAAATAATTTCTAAATTATGTATTACCACCTGTGTTTATTATACACATTGATAAAACTAAAATTGTCAAGTTCTGTCCATCTTCGTGTAGTCTTTAATGTCAGTGTATTCCACTGACCATGAGGATGCTAATCATGTGCCTACTGGTTTGTTTTGTTTTTTTTTTCATATTTTGACTCCATTAGTTCCCTGCAGACCATTTGAAGAACAGGTAAATTTTATAAATTAACTTTTATAATGTGTTTGAAAATGAAAAGGGACTTTTCAGTAGCAGGGATCTGATTTATGACACCCAGTAACCAAATCTTCTTGCGACTAGGGCCAAACATACCCTGTTAATTATTCTTCTCTTTATTCCACTCTGATTCCGGCCAAAGCGACCAGCAGAGGGCTGCCTCCTTCCAAAATACTCCAACGGGAGACAATGAGGTGGATTAATGAAATATTAGGCAAGGGAAAGTTTAGGTAACTGGAGAAAATGGTAGAGCTAGTGGTATAGACAAATACATTGAAAATAGTCAGCTGTATTTGAAACTGGTTTATGCTGGTTTTTGCACATATTACAATTTAAAAAAAAAACTACCTCAAAGAAATATTTATCCATAGCTGTCCAAATTCAAACAGGACGAGAGTAACTGTAACACCACCAAAAGGAAGCCTGATAACAATGTGGTTTGAGTTCAACTTACAATACAATTTAAAAGGAAATGAAAGCTTTATATTCAACTTATAATACATTCCTATTTACAAGATAGGTTTGGCATGAGAAATATAATCATCTTTTTACAAATAATATGATAAATATTTACAAGCATTTATGGTATCTCCACTTCTGAGTGGCCAAAGTCAGCTGGGAGTCCTTCCTCTGCCAGCGATAAACCTGTTTTACTAAAATGATGCCCTCTTCAATATTCCCCACAAGGAGATACACCATGGGACGGTGGGTTGGAGTCATCCTCTCGATACATTTTTCATTAATTAGGAGCCACTGTTGTATCATACTCTGAGTTTCGTAGGGCAAGAGTGAGCCCTGCGTAGTGAATTCCACCTGGCATTCAATGTTATACCCTTGGTCTTCAAATGCTGTTCTCTTCTTGGACAGCTTTACTTTCACTGCTAAGGAAAAAGGAAAAGGAAATGCAAGTCAGACCATTTCTCAAATGCAGTAAGAAACAGTACCAGTGAAAACGGGAAAATTCCTTAAAAATTTGATAATAATTTATGTTGACAGACTATAGTGAGGCCTTTTCCAGCAAAAGTTAAAAAACATTTTTGAAAAATAAATGTTATGTAGCAAAGGGGCTTTTTTCCATTGAATTAGGTGACTAGGAAAAAATATTTTCACAAGCGTGGGTAATTTATTTTTACCATAACCATGTTATGTCAGACTTCAGGTAATTACATATTGTAAGCTGTTGGTCCTGTTCTTGTATGACAAAACTGCCCAGCAATTGCCCAAGCAATTTTCCTGAAGATCACCTTGTCCATCCCTTGTGGGATCCCTAGGCAAAAATGGCTTGCTGATACCACCCTTTTAGATATTCCCTTTTCCTTATAGGCATCTACCTACCCCACTTGACTCCATCAACACTTTTTTTGGGATGACATTTCTCTGTATTTCTTGAACTAATGCTAGCTAAAGTCACTGAAAGTCTTTGCCCTGCCATCAAAGGGCTTTCCAGGAAGTCTCTAGGGCAAACTCCACTCATCACTCCAACAAGACCACAGGAGATAAGAATTCCTTTTACTTCTATGATTTTCTGAGTCCCCTTCTCAGTAAGTTAGGTATCACAAAAAACTCACAGAAGTAGCAAAGATACAGCATATATGGTAAAACACCAAAGCTTTACCTTCAGTTTAAATGCTAATAAAAGGCAAATTTGGCTGCTTATTTGGCTGCTTTTGACAGAAATATTTTCCATAAAGCATGTTGTAGACCAACTAGACCAGAACACCTATTTGGTTGGAAACCAGATCATTAATAAATCTTTCATGTACAATAAATCCTCCTTATATTTAGATTAGAAAGAACTTATTCTGAAAACCAACCTAAAGCTAAATTAGAAGCCAAACTCTTAATCCTTTGAAATCCCTGCAGAAACTGTCATTAATTGTAATCCTACTTTTAGAACATTTAGAAGAAGAGTTGTTAGTCTCTTTAACACCAGGTACATTAGCAAGGACTTACCAAAGTTACTATCACAGAAAACTTCAAGAACTCTTTTGTGTGTAAAGAATTCCTCCACTGCTGGGCAAGTCTGACAGGTAGGCTTTGGTAGAACTGATAAGAAATTACAAAATCTCATTGTTATCTTTTAGAATAATTTGGTTTAATTTTCTGCTGTCAAAGCTGAGAACCCACTGTTTAACCACAGGGATAACAGACAAAATACACAACAAATACAGGGCCAGTGATAATACGTAAAAAGTCAACACACTTCTCTGAAAACAAGGCTAGAGATGAAAAGGAGCTTAATTTTCCATGCACATTCAGCCCTTGTTCAGACTGACAAGATCAATATCAGCAACAAAAAAAGTAACAAATACAGTATAATTTTTAACACAACTAGAGTGGATGGTAAAGTGGCTGATTCTGTCAGTCACTCTGGGTCCAGCTGCACTAAGCCTGTGAATATATATGAATTTGGGTGTGCTAGCAGCAACTTAACCTTACTCTTTTCCATAGAGTTAGCATGTCTGAGTGCATTTGAAGATTTGAACATTAATGCCAAGATAGCTCATTTTTCTTTAAGGAAAATCAAATAAAATCATCCCAATTTTCCTAAGCTGATCTGAGAACCAGTTTGTTGTACACATAAATGCATCTGTGCTAAGGGCCATAAGTCTATAAAGAGATCTCCAAACAACTCAAACATGGTGTGCTGCTGTGTATGACACTGCCCACAGCTGTGCAGGGTGACAATTGCCTTCCTCCACTGTCACAGCACAGCCTGCTGCACTGCTGACCTGCAGCACTGGGGCTCTGCTGCAGCTTGCAGTGCCAGCACTGCCACCCCTCTGCACCCACGAGTGAGGCGTAAAGCCAGACTTGACTGCACTGACAAAATCACAGAATGCCTGGGAACGGCGTCCCGTGTATCTCCTTGATTCCCAGGAACTCAGGGTATGGCCACCCTCCCCTCCACCATCTTCAGGCTACCTTTATGCAGGTATTTGTAGTCCTTGGTAAGAGGTGCCAGGCACATGTCCTCATCTCCGGGGAATCGGTCGCAGTCCAGGCTGGCAGGCCAGGGGTGGCCGTGGCAGAGGAGCACGGGGGCGCAGCTGTCACGGACAGCAGCACACATACTCCTGCAAGGATGGATGAACCTGTTGTGGGAGGAGAGACCCGGCTGCAGTTAGCTCAGTGATGACAGAAACTACTGCAACAGTGATTCCTGTGCAAAGTACATCATCCTTGCTGACATTTAACTTCCTTCAATAACAATACAATTCCAGAGCAGCAGCTATGCAAATTATGCAATTGGTCTGTGTATGGACCGAGCTTACAATATTTAGTTATGATTTTATAAATGCGTTTATGACAACCTGAGAAAAGCTTCAGTATAAGCCTGATTCTATTTACTGCAGGTGCTTTGACCCTAAGTGAATAAGAATAAAGTTCAGCTGTAACAAAATAAAACATGGTATCTTTTGACAAAACCATTCATCTTCCCAAGGCAAACTAAAATTGAAGTGGAACAAATTTTCAGTACTTTTTTTCCTGATGAATACAAAAAAGCTAACAGAATTACTTCAGAAAAAGTGGAGATCGCCTTTAGATTCTGATAAACACGCATTTGATTTCATTCCTATTCTGGCAAATAAAGGCTGGAGTTTTGTACTGTGCTGTGATACTTACGTATCTAAACAGATGGGTGCAAACAGGGAGCACAGGAATGTCCTCACATGAGGGTGACAGTCTGTGTGAACAAGGTGCTGCCAGGTGGTGGATTTTAGGATAACCTCTGCCATGCTTGTGTGTCCCATCAGGTTGGGAAGTCTCATTTCAGAATATCCAATGTTTTGGCACATGCCCATCTCCTTGGGTATCGCTACGCATTTCGTGGATAATCCAATGTCCAAGCCTGTTGCCACTCTTAGGAAACCATTCACAGCAAAAAGAAGTATTTTTGCAGTCAATAACATCTTCCAGCGACTCCTGGGCTGCTGAACAGGGAGCTGTCAAATCACTCAAGTGCAGAGGCATGCTGAAAACCTTGTGGCTTATATATCCCAAGAGCTTAATGAACTGTTGGTTATCAACTGCTTATCAAATCACTTTAGACAAGACCAGGTCTTATTGCCTAATCAAGGGATTGTTGTGACAGCCAGGGAGGTGGAGAAAAAGTATAGATGTGTGTTCCTCCAGGACACTGATTTGGAGCAGCCTTTTGCATGTCCCACGGCGTCAGTGGCTGCAGCATGCTATGCAGCATATTAAATTTTGACACCTGGAAGGTTCACTATGTGCTTTCAAAAACAAATTAAGAGATACCCCAGGAACAGGGTTGGGCAGACATGCTGTCTCCTGGGGCTTCTGTGTCTCCTTTGTTTTCAGACACTGCTGACATGACAGAAAAAACCAGCCCAGATTGACTTATCAAGTGAAAATGTTTTGCTTGTGCTAATGGCCCATGTCTCTTGCTCTGTTTTACAATGTAGAAGAGGCACTTTCTTTTGTCAAGTACCGTAAAAGAGACAGACATCTGCTATTAACCAAGTATTTTAACTGGAAATTTGGATTCCTATTCTGTGACATGCTAAAGGTCCCAACTTCTATTAATTTTAATAGACACCTAAAAATAGAGAATTGAATTTGTAGCACTGTTGTGACTATCAGTATTTATTCAGTAAAAAAGCAGTTACACATTTTTATTATTTTGAATGAAGCTGTCTACATTTAAAAATGCTCAAATAATGCAGCATTTCAACTATTTATTCGTAAATTATAATTACATTAAAGTGTATGAAAGAAAATTACACCAGATGTGTACTTTTTCTGTTCATGTTCAGCACAAAAAAATGTTATCACTGTTAGTACAGCTCTTTGCTATAGAGAAGATTGGAACCAATTAAGGTGAAAGAGGATCTGAGTAATGCATAGCTTATCTATTCTTAACAAAAAAGTCAGATTATGAGTTTTAAAGGCTGAAGATCTAAACAAAGCATTTTGTGGAGATTTTTTTTATTTGATGAAAATACTTTTTTTCCAATTAGTTATGGGTGTTAATTTTTATTTCCACTTGGTTACATGATTTACTAGCAGAAATGTTTAGCTATTAATAATTTGTAGGTGGATCTACTGTAAAATATCTGTTTTGGATATTAGGCTAAAATAAGAATGTTCATAATAGTGTATCATCTAGTATTACTGATGCTTGACTGAAATATGTTTTTTCAGAAACTATAGCTTTTTGTGCTTATGTTGAGATGTAGCACACTTAGACAATGCATCACTTATAATTTACATGTTTATACTTGAAGGTTAGGTTACTAATCCTTGCGTCTTTGAAACCAAAGACAAACCCCTACTGATTCCTCCTCATCTGCCTTCTTTACTCTAAGCTACTAGTAAAATTACAGTATCTGTTTAAATAAGTAGAAAAAAATGACAGCATGCAAGGTCCCGGGAACTAGAAATGTATTTAAAAAAACTGTCAGTTTTTCTTCTCATGCTTTGTTTCCAGAATGGTGGTTTTTTCCCAGCAAATGTGGCTTCTCTGTATCTGTTATCTCACCTCAAAGCAGAGGAGCTGAATACCTAACCAAGCTGATAGCTTCCCTTTGACAGGTGCTCCATGTATTTCTTAGGAAGTTAGAGCCTGCAGGAAAAGTCCCATCCTTGCTAAATCTGTGCAGATATGTCTGCAGGCCACACTCACACAGCTGCTCTTGCTACCATTTTGCAGTGAAATGACTTCACAAAGTTGC
Source organism: Dicaeum eximium (assembly GCA_013396995.1). Classification (NCBI taxonomy): domain Eukaryota; kingdom Metazoa; phylum Chordata; class Aves; order Passeriformes; family Dicaeidae; genus Dicaeum; species Dicaeum eximium. Next base: position 1,775,130 of record VWZP01010715.1, read on the forward strand.
TTGACCTAAGGAGAGGCAGGTCCGGGCTGAGCCAACTGCACAGCCCCTCATCTTGTAATTTTATGAAATTAATCAAATTCCTCTCTGTCTCCAATGATATTCTTCTGTAACACTTCTCTCATCTGATTGCTATCTGAAAGTAGGTGGCAAGATCTCTGGTGAAAGAAGCCTTTCTCTTGCATGTGGAGCATGGTATTACATGCAGATTTCTAAATGGTATTCTCTCAATTATTTAGATGTTTTTCTCCGTGTTTTTCGAGTGACTGTCTCACAACCAACAAGAAAACCTGATTCATCTTAAAGCCTGACTCAGCGTTGTTACTCCAGCTAAGAGGGGGCTGCTGAGTCTCCAGCTGTGCCCCTGGTGCTGCTCTGCAGGAGGAGAGCTGCTGTGCCCCTTCCCAGAGCCTTACACCAGCCCATGCCACGCCTGTGCTGGGCTCAGCTCTGGCTGTACCCAAAACCTTGTGGGCTGATTTGAGAGGTCCCCTGAATCACGACTGATGGACAGAACAGAAGCAAGCATAACCAGAGCATATGAGACAAAGATCATCTAATAAAACCTAATACCAATCCTGGCAAATTTAGTCTCCATAGGAACTGTCTTAGGAATAAATCATTGAGTATCTCTCAGCCAGTTTCCTGCCAGGCTTCCCAGGGAGGAGGTCATTTATGAGCCACTGTGGAGCTGTGCTTCAAAGTATCTTTTAGCCTCTTAGAGGCATCCAACTATCTTTTGATGCTTTGCTTTTGGAGAGCTGACTTTTGGCAAACTCAAGGGCTGAACAATTGTCACCAGCTTCAAGAGAAAATTATGCCTAAATGCTTTTGCTGGATGCCCATGACTGCACTGGGTCCAAGAGTGGTTCTGAAGCAATATCTTTATCCATAATTCAGAAATTTTTGACAGCCATCTTCTGTGAGGAAAGAGAATCATTTATGGGAGCTTCTGATTCTCTTCTGGAAGTGACTTGGTCCAAGTGGGTCAAATTTCTTACCCTGTGCTATTTTCAGTGTCATAATTTATTAAGGAATTTACCAATTTCACATCCTTTTCACTACACTCCTGGGTCACTTTTAAGTAAGGGACAGTGCTTTGGTTCAGGCTCAATTATTTGGATGTTCTTCATGAGCAGTTGTTATCTTTGAACTTGGTTTGACTGGAAGCCTTTATAATTTTAATTTTTAGCAGGAGTGTTGCAGAACAGTTATTAAAAATGAGGATGTAGAGTAGATTGCCATTGGTTGGAGAGTGCTACAGGTCAGCAGATGTTGGCAGAGGCATAACCTGCAGCACCCATGTTGCTGTGCCATAAATTCTCCTTTTTATTTGCAAACACTCAGCTACTCATTTCATGATGGGGAAAAAACATCAAGCAAATAGACACACAGATTATTTTGTGAGCACAAAAACGGTTTTACTGTTGCCACACTAGCTAAACATTCAGATTGCACAAAAACTGGTGGCTCAGTATTTCTGTTTGTAGTGATAAATGACTGTAGAGGGTACTTGAACAAAGACTGACTAAAGTGGAAAAAAAAAATTAGTTTGTTAAACATGGCAATTGCAGTGCCTGCATACAGTTAGGGATCTCAAAATCTGCAGTCCAGCTACTGCTCTTTGAGACTTCTGAAGAAAGCTGTGTGGTGGTTCCCTTAGCCACAGGCTGTATTTATTGTTCTTGGATATGAGCAAGGGACACCTGCTGATGGACCCTGATAAGAGGGGCAGTGGCTGGAGGCTCAGCTCCCTGCCCACCTCTGTGTCCTCTCCTTTGACTGTTACCAGGGAGACAGACAGAGATTAACCAGGAGCCACCCATCAGAGCCCAGTAAGAATCAGGATTGAAATTTTCTTCAAAGAAAGCAGGGGGTTGAGAGCAAATGTGCCGATGTAGGGATTTTTGGTTTTAATCTAAACATTTGTTGCAATATTTGGCTGGAGTCATTTTTAACTGGAGTCAATTGCAGAGATGCAAGGCTTCCAGACAAAGATCAAAGCTTGTAACCATGCAAGAAGGCAGGGGAGAGGTGGTCCTTGCTCTGATGAAAGCTTTGCTGAACTAACATCTTTAGTCTGCAGTGCAGGATTTACTTCATGACATTTCCTTTGCTTTATTGAAAAAATAATTAGGCCACATATGGTATCTGTAAAACGGCAGAGACAGAGTCATGGCCTCTGAATGCCTTTGAAAAGGCCTCATTCATTTATTTGTCACAATGGCTTTAGCATTGATTCCATTTTTAAAGGACAGAAATACTGTATTTCCTTATAAATCTGTAATGGAAATTGTTAGCGGCTCACTGCTTCAGCATGCTTAGTGCTGCCCTTTCTACTGTCCCTTGATTAACTGAGAGGACAGTTTGTTTTCATAGTGAAAGAGAAATTTGATGCTTTGGGTGACCCAAACTAAGTTTCTGACTCTGCCACATTTCTTCTGGAAGCTTTAACCCTGCTGCACTGTCCTCCTGCTCCTGCACACACAGATTGTCCTGGTTAACAATGATGGAGGGATGCTGGAGTTAAACATGTTCAAATATGAAGTGTTCAGATGCTACAAGAGTGGAGAGGGCAGGTAAATACCCACACAGATCCCAAGAGTATCACTCAAAACACAAGAGGGTTGAATACTATACAAAAACTGGGTAAGCAGCATTTTCTAAGTAGGCCAAGTCAGTCAGGGCCAAAAAAAGGACACAGGAAGAGGAGGTGACTTGCTAACCAGCTAGCAACTAATGCAGGCATACAAATCTGAGCTTTGACGTCACAATGTTCATTGACCTATTCAGCTCTCTGAGGTCCTGCCCAGCAATGTTTTGTCAATGCAGAACAGGACAATTTGTGTAAAGTGATTTTAGAGGAAGAACTGAAATCCAGTACTGACTTATTAGGGCACACTCAAAAAATTGCATTTAGGCCATGTCCTGGGTGCTGCACATCAGGGCCTTATGGTGAACACTACCTTGGTTAAATGCTGTGTGAAGCTCTTTTCTTTCAAGGTGGCTGAAAATAGGAAAGAAATGCTGCCAAGGTTGTTGTTAAGAAAGTGGATTTTTGTTTTTCGGCCATAAAAACCACGGCAGGATTGATAGTGTTGTTGGTTTTGCTCCAGGGGTAAGCAAATTCCAAATAATGGCTTTCAGGTGGGAGCAAAATACAGTCTGTCTGAATTTAGGGTTTTACACTATTGATCATGTACCAGATGAGCACCTTCCACAAACAGCCAGTAGTAATAGCCATTCTTTGTTCTCCCCAGGTAAAAAAATTAAATGTCTTAGGGTATTTTTATTCCTTGGTTGGTACTGGTTTGCTGCTTTGGCTAATATCTTTCTTTTTAGTCTTGAGTCAGTTTTACTGGATTTCAATTTCATTTTGCTCTGATTTAATTTTGTGAAAGAAGGACTACTTGACACATGGAGTACCATGTATTTCAAGCACAATTGCTGACACAGAAAAGCTCCTCTTTTCTATTAGACTTTTGCAGTCTTTTGGCAACTGGGCTGATGCTGGTTTTCCCTCTATCAAATTTCAATCATATCTGCGTTCCCTGTCATGTACTGTCTGTCACAAACAGCTCCAAATGAAATAAAAAGTGAAGTTAAACACAGAGCTCACGGAATTGTTTCTAAACCTCTGTGAACATAAGGGGATACAAGTAGACACGAACTCTTCCATAGGGAGACAGGGCAACAGCTGTTTGGGCTACAAGTAAACATTACATACCAACTATTTGTACTCCATTGAGAAAGTAAACATCGTCACCTTGTCTATCCCCCCTCCCCGAGTCTTTCTTTGTCTGCGGTCTGCAGCCAATAGAGATCATCAAGATAAGACAGAAACACATTAAGTCTTGAAAATCGTGTCTGGCTTCTAGCTGCCACTAGAGATAGCTCTATCAGCTAAACAAGTAAAACCCCGGGAGAGTGCTCTGCTGACTCCAGCACGCCTGGAGCCCATCCCTTTTAAGTCGCTTGGCAGCATTTCGCATTTACCTTCTGTGTATCCCAGGGCCCGCAGGAAATGCTCTTGGCATCTGACGTTTTCACAACCCATGGCCGAGCAGCCTCGATTCACTTTAACACCATGGGAAGCAGCAGATCTGAAGCCCCTGTTTAAAAGGCAAACTTCAGCCTAAATACTTTGCTGAATAAGCAAACTTTAAATAATTTTTGTAACGTTTCACAAATACACAGATGTGCTTCGAATACCTGAATTAGATATTATGGCCAAATCTTCTCTAAGCAAGATTCTCTCTGGCATTTGCATAATTTTTTTTCTTGAATAATGTAGATTCATAAAATTATGAATAGATTCATGAAATCATTTAGGTTGGAAAAGACCTTTAAGACCACCAAGTCTAGCCATAAACCTAACACTGCAAAATCCCACTACACCACATCCCTGAATGTCTTGAATACTCCCAGGGAACGTGATTCAACCACTTCCCTGGGCAGTCTGTTGCAATCAATACTTGATAACTTTGTCCATGAAGATATATTTCCTCATATCCAGTGAAAACCTACTCTGGCACACCTTGATGGTAAAATGTAATCTCATTCCAGACACTGAGTATGTATTTAAATCTAAATAATCAAAGCAAATGCTCCTGTTGCAAATGTTCTTGGTGAAACCAAAGACTTATCAAGAAATAGCCAAAGTTACACCCTGGACATGAATTTGAGCTTCTGATCATTAGAATCCTAGCAGCTTTGGGGTTTTTTTCCTTTTTTTGTTTGTTTGTTTGTTTACAAATTTCTGTCCAAACCAGGATTCATATTGTTTTTAAGACTAGAATGGAATTTTAAAATTTCAAAAAGAAAATATATTTTCTTGACAAATATTAGCTTTAGGTTTCTATGTTAGCGTAGTTTTTGAAAGAGATTTATTATTTTGGGCTTTCTAACTAAAAACATTTGCAAACTTTTTCATTGAAGTGCAGGGGTGTGTACTAAACTCTATTCAAAACAAATAGTTGTGTCCTGAACTCTAATGTGTGTATAGACAATATTCAAAAACTTCTTGGGATTCTGAGAAAAAATATTTTTAACTGTGGCAATTAAAAATTACAAGAGTAATTGATTCACAAATCAGTGTGTCCATTCATAGGGTATGGCATATAATTTTTACCTGACAGCTATACAAATATTTAATGGGAGTAGTTCTTTTCTGTTCTGCACCATGAACTCATGCACCATGTGCTCAAAGGCTAAGGATTACTCACTGACGGTGTGAATGGGTTTTTTTTCACTCTCCCTGTTTTAGATATTACCTTAACCACACCTTTTGGACAAGGATGACCCCAAAAGGGAGCCTTTTGAAGCCTTTAAGGCACCTTCCTATCCTGGCAAAACATGCACTTGCTATTGCAGCTGCCACTACTCTACTTTTTTTCAGTATTCCTCACGGCACTCAAAACATTTTTCAAGGTTCAATGAATGAAACAACTGGCCTTATGTGTAATCTGTTTTCACTACAAATACTTAGCCAAATCACAGCTTTGTGTGAGGAGTGAAGAATTGGAGAGACAGAGAGACTGCAGGAGCACAGCACTGTGGCAGACAACTGGCAGGTCCATGCCAGGCATTAGGTGGATCATCATGGGCAGGTCTAGATTTCAAATGTGATAATGGCTTCACAGACACTACTTTTTGATTCGAACCTTTATGACTTTCCCTCTGTTATCATGCAGGGATGGTATCTCTGTAAACACTAAGTCTTTTTGTCTGTCTGAGAAGACATCTAGAATAGTTTTGTAAAAGTAAGTGGATTCTGCTTCTTGTATTCTTATTAAATCTTTTTATATGGACTTCAATGGTGAATGCATAATGCCTTCCTGTTAACACTGATGCTGGACCTGAAAAATCTGTAAAACTTCAGCAGTTGTTCCTATAAAGATGATTCATATTGCCACAACCTTTCCTACAGCAAACCTGAGAGTTACAGAATCAACCACTTCATCCCCTCCCTTCCGTTTTGTGGGACAGCCCCACCGGTATTCATGAAAGGCTTTAAAGTCTCTGCAAAGGGGGAGAATTCAATTTAAAAAACCCCAAAAAACCAAAAACCAAACAAACCACAAATCAGTCTTTAAAAAGAAAGCATAGATGCAATATGCTATATGAAAAGGGAAGAAAAAATATTACTGGCTCCTTCTGTAAGCCTTGGGGCAGATGGCAGGCTCCTTTTTCTCTGTGATGGCTTATGTTGAACACTTTGCCTCTGTTGACATCAAAGACATTTGGTGTCTATTACCCTATCTCGAAGAGAAATTCACTGATAAAGGAGTCTCCACCCTAATGATTAAACTCTATTTGGATTTCAATACCTGGGCAGAGCCCCTGAGCCAGCAGGCCAGGATTAGAGGGTCCCAGACTTCAGACTTCAGCGCCCACTTGCTAATCTGGGTGCAGACTGTGGGGCCTGCCTGTGAAATGTTATGTCACTTGGTCTTCACAGCCCTTTACTTTCATTCCAGGGCAATTTTCTTCCAGTGGGAAGTGAAATGGGTGAATCCATCGTAAATAGCTACACAACAAGAAGAGCTGAGTAAATAAGAAAAAAATGTAGAGCAACCATTTAGAAATAGCTCAAAATCAAACTACCTAAATTATCTATAAAACTATGGTTTACTTCTAATTAGTGTATGTAGCTCAGCGAGGCACAACCAGAGAAATAAGTAAATTTACAGTTAGACAGGAGAGGCTGATGGTTTTTTTGGTCTTAGGATCCATTTTCATTCTCTAAATAACATTAAGGGTTTCATGCTGGTTGCAGCAATCAAAGATTGATAACTGTCTCCACAGGAGGCTCCTTTCATTATGGAAACCTTAGAGGAGCAAATAGTTTAGAGGGAAAGGTATTTTGAAATTAGACTGGAGATCCAGAGAAAAAGGATTTGTGATTACAGCTCTAGTTTCACACCATAAAAGGCACGTTTGCCTGACAGCTTCCTCAGCTTTTTTCCTTTGCCCTTACATCTGTCTGATAAAAGTGATAAAAGCTATTGCCACTCCCCATAAGCCTTGTTACATCTACATCTCTACTACAGCATTACTAATGTTAAATGTATTGGGACAGGACACCTTTGAATTGTTTGGTAAGAGAGAAAACTACTTTTAGAAACATCCAGAGAAAATGCTATGTTTCTCTTCATGCTGAGTAGCATTTTTCTCCGTGATATTCTAGCAAAATGAAACAGAGGTACTGGAGTTACTGACAGACAGGTTGTGTACCTAAGGAAGGCAAAGACAGTTTCCATAATCCATGACCATACCTTGGAAGGCAATATTCTGCCTGTTTTGCTCATGCTGAGTGTTAGAATACATCCTATTGATGTCAGTGTCTTATAGCAGACCTTTATGTGAGCAAAACTGACAAAGGTACACAGACCACTGGCCAACGTACACAGACCACTCTTTCACTCTTTCTGGTGAATTATCTTTCACAATATTCTGTGAAATGTTTGGTTTTGGTCCATGGTGTGGAAAACACATTCAGTATGGGAGGTACTTTCCCTGCTATAGGGTTGGCTCAATAAAGCAACCTCATCCTAATATCTTGGCTTCAGTAAGGGGTGCTGCAGATGCATGTGTCAATCTTTAAAGGGAACAAACAACTTCTGTCCCTGTGCTTACTGAAGCCCTTACACAGCAATCCTGTCCCAACACTCCGGTGTAGGAAGCCAGCTTGGGTCCATGGCCACACATGTGAGAACATTCACTTGGCTATTTTCTTTGTGGATTAGCTGTATTTTATTTTCTTGGTTAGAATACTGCTTGAGTAGATAAAATTAACACAGAAAAATGAGGGGAATTAGTGCTTCAAATTCTGCCTACTTCCAAGTTTTAATTTTTCTCCTTTCCAAGAGAAAAAGACAATTTGTGGTAGAGGCCCTTCACAACCAGCCCTACTTTCATGACCATGTTTACTGAGGTCTAACATTTCTGGACAAGAAAAGAGAGATTTAGTTTCTTTAAAACTCCTAGCTGATCACAAAGGATGTATGAACCAGCTGATGATGTGGCAACAACATATTAGAGAAGATTTTATTAACCCTAAGGGAGCCCTCAGACATCCACTGGTATGAATTTGATACATTAAGTGAAGCCAGTGTGTGGGACACAGTGATGCTCTCTGCTTGCTCGACTCAGCTCTTCAGCCTCTTCACTCATTTTTGTATGGCCATAGTTTCACATCTGTTTTGAAAATTCATCAATCTGAATGTAAAGCATTACCAGAGTGCTTGAAAGCCATATGGGGAGTTGTGTTTGAAGTCTGTAAGGGGACATGAGACCTAGAGTTCATATGTGTGCCTGGTGACCCAGCCCTCCCACTCTGCCAGCAGGCAGGACTTAATCTCAGTGCTCACAATTATTCTCACTGCTGTAGTTTTACTTTTCTGATGAGTCTGATTTTTTATTTACAATATTAGTAACGCCTTCAAAAAAATCTTCCTGCATTGTATTTTCTTTCTTTAAAGGAAATCTGCACTCTCTTGCAGTAGTTTTCTCTCCTATCTAATATTACCTTTTGAACAAATGAATCATGTATGAAAAATTTCATTAATAATGTTGTTGTGACACTTAGTCCAAACAGAGACTCACAGCAATTTATAGTAGCTTTGCAACGGCACAGAAATACATATTCATACCATTTATTATGGAGCATTGGCAACAAATCTTTTCAGCTTGACCCTAATTTAATGTAAACCATTATATCAGGGCAGATGGCAGGGGGCAACTGGGGACAGCCCCAGCCCTGGGTGTGGGGCACCTCCCTGGGAATGGGGACAGGCCAGACTGGGACATCAGGCTGTGAGTGGAGGTGGTTTGGTGGGACCCATGGCCAGGGGCAGTGAGGAGCTGCAGCTCAGGCAGGACCAAGGCAAGAGCCCCTGCTGGAAGCAGTTCCCCCCATCAGAGCTGGCCCCCACAGTGCCTGGGAGCGTCCCCCCAAGGTCACTGTGGGGACAGGGCCATCCTTGGCTGCAGTGGCTCCGAGCTGGCCCGCAGTCCCAGCAGCCCAAGCTTTGTGACCTCCTGCAGACGCTCTGTAACCCTTACAGCAGGGCTCACCCTCAGGCTTTCCCAAACAAGTACCTCACAAAGGCTGCTTTGTTACTCTTTTAGGGCTGGAGAACAGCAGACAAGAGATGACAGCCACATGCACCCATCAGTTTGGCTGAGCACAATTTTCCAGGCATGTTGGCTCTGTGGCCATGTCAGAGCTAGTAAATGAACCATGCCTGCAGCACTTTGCTGGATCTATTGCTTTAGAGAAAACTTGAATGAATGTTTTTCTGATTACATTTCTTGGTTACGTTTTTTCTCCTTACAGTAGTGCACTCTCATTTTTATGAAAAAGTCAAACTTGGCTCAAACCCAAAAATGTAAGGAGTTACATAGGAACAGCAAAATGTCTGGGCACATGCCAAAGTGGTACTACCTGTCAGCAGGAACTATCATGTATAAATGGGAATTTAAAAATGCCTAAAAAAGCCTGCCGTGGCCCAGGCCCCTGTGGACTAAATGCCCAAGGTTTTCCAGGCAGTACAATTTTACTGTTATCAGCTGTGATGTGACAATGTTATAGTATTACTGAATTTCCCATTAGTATCAGACTGAAGTGGATTAGCTGTTGGTATTACAAGTATCACTCTGACAGGAGCCTCACGATGCTGGTACCATGCAAACACAGCAAGAGATTTTAGCTGCTCCCTAGGAGCACGTGCTCCCAGGACACCCGTGGCAAAACCAAGAGCATTCTCAAACAGGACCTGAGCAATTCCTTTCCTTGCATTTCATTTGTTTCACTGGCAGTCTATTTTGCTTCTCAAAGATAACAGCATATTCAAAATGCTTGTATGAAAGGTATAAGAGCTGCATGCCTGGATCACTTTAACTTTGCTGGGAAATGCACCTCACTGCTTACTCATGAAGCAGACCACTAACTAGAAAACTCCTGGTTAGAAAAGTAACAAGGTTAAGCATAAAGGAGCTCCCATTACAGAGTAAAACATCAGCAGATAAAAATGATGAATCATTAAAACACTTTCCTTGTCCCCACTCCCCTCCTTGTGGGATGCTGCTCCTGGTAACTAAAAAGCATACATCAGTCCCATGCCTCAGAGCTGCAGGTGGTTGCTAGGTGAAAATGCAGTTTCAGCTGTTACTTCCACAGGCTGCAAATGATCTGTGCACAAGAGCTGCTCATTAAGTGGTATTCCATGAAGTTTCAAAGAGTGTATGATGGAAGCCCTCCTCCCCTGATCTTTCTCCGATTCAAGCTTCTGAATTATTATGAAGACTTAGGAGATTTTAAATGCTTCTGTACATGAAACTGTTTCTGGTATTGTTTGGCTTATACAACCAGTTGCCACCAGTGTATGCAGGACACGGAGAATTAATCAGCAGAGACAGCAGGTGTTTTGAGCCCTATTCTTTTTTGTGGTCCCTGCAGAGACCGTCAACATACATGGCTATTTTATACCAAGATCCAGTGAATGATAGCCTCTAACAGATGCTTCATTTTTGTGAACCTTAGCTGTAACAGACCAGAAGCATCTGGTATTCACTTTTGAACAGCAGATCAGAAAGTAGGAAACTCAGATTCCCACCCAGCTCATATGCCCAGCAATTCCCAATCAAGAACAAAGCGCATGTTCTGAGCACATTTTGTGGGATACAAAGCATGCACCTCAGGGATATCCTATTTAAAAAAAAGAAAGTAGTCAAGAGAGGAAGTTGTAAACCACATCTGGCCCACAATAACACATTATCAAAATTCAACAAAGACTAATAGTTAAAGGGACAATCTTGCTCTAAAATAGTCAGGGAGAATGTGAGCCCAATACATCCTATTTGAACTCTGTTAACTCGAAATTCCCTGTCCAACTCAAAGATATATATGCTTGAGGACCATCAGTCTGACTTTGGCTTTTAAATTCAGGCTGAGAAATGCAACTGCATTTAAGAACCAAAATCCTGTCTTTCAGAACAAAGCAGACATGTCTGGTAAAACCAAGACACTGTTAAATAATTTGGTGGCAGTAGTACAGTCAGATCAGCTCTGTCAACTCTGGGTTCAGAAAATGGGAGAAAGATTACCAGCTGTGGTCTGACCAGCTTCCAGAAGAAACTATATCAGCAGCTAATATTACATGAAATGTACCTACAATACTAGTTTAATACAGATCAGTTTACCAAAAATAGTATTTTCAGTACTTATAATATACCTGGGAATACATATGGGTAAAGTAAGACCATTATTGTGTAAAAAAACAAACTCACAAACTTTATTTGTCACAACACATTTCATGTACATGCAGAATGTATTTACACTTCTCTTTTAAGGCAAACAGAAATTGGCTTCTTATACCTGAGTTGCTTAGCACCAGTAGGAACAGCAAATAAAAACTTAGGAACTGTTCTCTCTCCCTTTGGAGTAGCAGCTGCTTCTGCTGCAAAATATTTCTGCTTTCACCTCACAGTTCTTTTAATGCTCTCTATTGCCACTTGGAGCTATTTCTGCGGAGTTCAATCTCTTCACAGAAACTTCTTCACCAACCTGATGTTGCCTTTGCTGTTTGCTGATGGCACAGCAGTACTTCTGTCTTTGCTGACATATGCATCAAGGTCTTCAATTACTTTAGGAGTTCTATATTTCTCCACTACCAAGAAAAACTAACATTATCTTTTTATGTGTTTCTCATATGGGCTGGCTGCTTCTCCAATGCTAAGTTAAAATTAGGAGAGGGAAAAGTTCATCTCAGCTAATGGAGGATTTTAGGGCTCGACTTTTTGGAAATGCTCAATGAAGCGCTAGCCTTTAGGAAGAAAATGCAAAGCAGCTTTTCAATCAAAAAAATGCTCCCTCCTAGTCTGACTAGCATTTAAGCCATCTGCATTATCTCCAGACTTGAGGCATTGCTAGAATTTAGGATGTTGAAATTCATTTAAAATATAGAGGCAGCATTTTCAAGTGTTTGACATTTTTAATTTCCCATTGACTTGGTCTATCAATACCACTAATTCCAATAGGCACTTTTTGCCCACAACTTTTACGAAGACCACAGAACGTGATCCTAAGAGAAAACATCTAATCTGTAAAAGATAAAGTTTCTATTTAACACAGAAGTAGACCAAGCAGAAGGTCCACAGAGCAAAATGGGGTAAGTATGCCTTCCTCTGTGAGAAACCTGTCATTTGGAAAAATATTTTGATTCAATTTACATTCTCTGCCTTTTTTTTAATGCATTCCTGAAACCGCAGTTTTGGACGACTTGTCAAATACATGATTTAAGGTTTCTGTTACTATTTAGTCTCTCTAGGTGTCCACCTCAGCTAATCAATTCTCACCACAAATAATTTTTAAACAAATGCTAATATTTACAGGTGTTTAATTCAAACATTCATTGAAAGAAACAGAATAACTGTGCCTTTATTAAACTTATGGTTTATACTGGATATTAAAGCAAAAAACCACCAAGTAATTTCTTCTTCTTTTTCAGTTATTACCTGCTAAGATAAAATATAGAGAGTATTCTTTTGAATATTCTTTCACATTCATTTCTCTCAGTAGTAACATACCACAGTGTATTACATTGGGAATAACCCACATCCAAACAGTCAATTGTGAAGATACTACCTTTAAGAAAGAAGCAATTTTGCATAGAAATTCTTCACAAAGGTTTGCCAATTCTATTTCCCACCTCTCAGAAACCCTTACGAAGCACCTAGGAGAATACAGTAACAGGACACTAAGAGGAACTCAGGAAGCATCTAACCAATCTATCCCATCAGGAAGCTGTCTCCTTCTGCTGAGGTACCTCTCAACAAAAGCTCTGAATGTTTTACCAAGTAAGATGAGTTCAAAAGGGTAAAAAAGGGGAATAGTTATTATTCTTCACCTGGTAACAGCTTTGTACACTGTGAAAAAAACCAGCTTGCTGCAGATATTCCTGACAAAGAGCTGCAGTGTATCATTTTGGTCCTCATTTAATTTTCTATTAAGTGACCCACATGCAGCTTTATTTTTAAAATCAGCACTGGCGATTTTCTGAGATGATTTCAATACTAAGATGTTAGAGAGCTTACAAAATTTTAGAAAATCTGAGGAGTTTCTCCGTGTAGATCCTTGATCCCTAGTCTACTCTACAAAGAAAATGCACTGTATTTAGAGAAAAATATTATACAGTGATTATATATCCAGTGACTGTTCACCTAGTGAGTTTATGAAATCTTGTTTTGCTGTGCTGGTTACTTTGAAAAAATCTAGGACACCCAGACTTCTGAGGTTCTCTTCCACTCACACAGGACAGGGGATGCAGGCACTCATTTGGGCTGTGTCTCTGCTACTCACTGCAGTCCCTGAGGTAACAGATGATTAGCCTTCCCAGGCATCTCAGCAAAGTGAAATATTCCAGAGGAGGTCACATAAATACTTCTTGCATTCAAGACGGTTCAGCGGCCTTGGAGAGCAGTCACGGCACATCAGACATACTGTGTTCTCAGCTTGCCTGGGGTGGTAACTTGTACTCTTCTGATCTCTAAGTTGAAGAATTAGTCCTGCTCTTTTGAGGATGGCACCAGCTTATTGCAGTCTGAGTCCTTTCATGCAGAAGGAAGAAGTTTGTAGGCAGAAATAAGTTTCTGGATATTTTTGAAATGCTACGCCCAAAGGCATCAACTTCCACATGCAGAGTAAAGGACATTGCTTTCTTACAGTGCAGATTAAACAGATTACATAGAGCTTGTTTATAAAAAGTTTTATACACCTGAAATGTCACAAACATTTACAACTTTTCTGCCTTCCTCAGAGTTCTGAAAATACTGAGCCATACAACTACACTGCTGTCTCCTTTGAGTCCGATGTCTGTGGGGGCTTGAAGTTCAGTATCTCTTTATATGTAATGCCTGCAAAACAACAGAACAGACATAGCATTGCTGTGGTCTGATCAGAAAAGGAGCTGCACAAACATGAATGAGCAAGGTGCAACCCCAGCATGGTTAGGCTCTCATCTAGCTCAGGAAGAGAGAGACCTCTTCAGGCAAAAAGAGAGGAAGAGTACAAAAAGTAAGGGAATCAAGGATCACATTTTCACCACTTCAGATTTGAAAAAGTAGCCAAATACTGAAATGGTATAAGGTGCTTTCAAAGTGAGCACTGACTTTTGAGTATAGTGGGCAATATCCTCAGCAAGAGCTACTGAGCACATTAGATTTAAAAGTTAGGTCCTCACTTTACGTGAGGCCAAACTACAAACCTCTGATCTTAGATGAAAACAAGATTAGACTTAAATCTCTGCTGACACAGGTATGCTTTTTTCTCCCTCAGAGAATCTAACCTTCAGGCCAGCAACCACGGCAGTCCTGTAGAGGCAAGAGTCAAACAATCTCTTCACCTGCTCTATCAACTGAAAGGCAAGTTACAGAAATGGTTTCTTTTCTATGTTGCAGAAGATGGAAGGACAGAAACATTAGAGAAATGGAGGAGAGCCCCTATTAGGAAGCAGAGAAGAAACCTTCAGAGATCCTTCCACAAGAACTTGGTAAGAGGAACACTAGCTTATCAGTAGCATTTCTCTTAATGCTGTCTATCAACTCTGTTCAATCAAAAGCAGAGGAGTTAATTTGTAAGGAGGAACATTTTTATTTCTGTGTGGCCTTTCAATCTGGTTATTTTTGAAAACATCACAAAATTTAAACTCACGCTTCCACTCATCTAGTGGAAGATCCATGTTATCAAATGTGTCATCGTATTTCTCAGCTTCAATTTCTTCCTCAGGATCATGAATTGGTTCAAAGTAAGGATGCAGCAAAGCCTCCGCTGCCGTGACTCGCTTCTCTGCATCCAGCACCAGCATCTTCTCCAAAAGGTTTACAGCTATAGCACAGAAAACCAACAGTGTATTCAAATCACACACCTGATTCCACTTGCACACAGTAATACTGCCCTGGAGGTATTTCAAAGAACTACATGGAGTAACAGAACAGAATCACTGGGTGTCCATTTATAGCCAGTGGGGCCTCTTTGCATGACTGCTGTGAGCCAGCTGGGATGTGTACAAAGCCTGATGCAATTCAGAGGTGCTCCCTTGCTTTTGTATCCAAACAGAAAACATTTCAACTAATGACTTCTCAGCTTCTGGCTCCAGAACCACTGTGCCTGGGGCTTTCCCAGGTGTTTTTAGTCACTACCACTCACAGTGGTTCTAAGGTACATCACCCCTGACAGCAGCTGAATGAACAGGTGAACAGCGAACGAGAACTGTGCTCTGTATCACCAAATCCAAACCAAGTACACTCTGAAGTTCACTAAGACAGGTCAGTTGTTCATACTCAGGATCTCAGAGCTAGCTTTATCTGCTATGTGGTTTTGACCCCAGTCAAAACAACCCATTAAAATCCTGTGTGCTCCCCTCCTGTGGATTCTGGATTCAGTCCATTGCTAGACTGCTAAAGTGGACTAGTGTAAATCAATGAATGATTTGTTTATTTTCTGTTTTTATATCCTAAAAGGATGTTCTTGGGTTTGGAGCAGCTGAAAGGAAGTAGAGGCAGAAGTGTGGGACAGGATGCTTCAACTCCTGCTTGCCATGTTGTATATTCTCTTTAAACTCCTATTCCACAAGCAGCCAGATGGCCACAGAAACAATAAGAGACATCCTAAAAACTAAAAGGAAATGTGCAGCATGCTGTAGCTACCCATCAGCTAACCATGCAGTAAGGGTAAAAGCTGTTTATTAATCAGATTTATTAGTACTGTACCTGAACCTAAAATTTTAACTTAAATTGAGAAAATTCAATTATCCTAATTAATATTCTAATAAAACTGGCTTGTTAGTATTTTGATCATTGGGGAATTGATAATGCTTAGGGAGAGTAATTTCAGAGCTCTGGCTGCCTCAGGTCATGTCACATTTGGTAGGCTCCTTTGGTTGTTAATATCTATGGAGTCCAAGCCAGTGTTTCTCAGGAATGCACAGATGTTTCTCAGGATGTATTAATTCCATTACTAAAATGTCAGCTTTCCATTTTCTTGTATTTCAACTGCAGATCAGATTGGGCATTCAGAATTATAGTTCAAATACAGTACAGAGAAAATTTTATTACATATACTTAATATGCCAGGGCTCTTGAGAAAACTGCTCAAGTAAAACCAATAAGCAGGTGTTAAATTGAAACCCAAATCACAAAATACTAATTTTTTTTAATGCTTCTAAGAAAACAACTGATTCCTGGCAGGGTTTAAACTTCAGTCACTACAACCAAAATTATGAATTATGGAAAGCAAGAGATAGAACAGCCCAAGAACCACTGCATCACCTGTCACAGGACTGACACTGCAGCTGCCTCCAATGCAAACACAACAACAAGCTGTACACATCCACACAAACAGCCTTACCCAAAGGACTTGCATACTTCAGGATAGATGCAAAATCTTTCTTCTGGACTTTTGGGAGGCTTTTGATATAGTTTTTTGCCTTAAAAGAAACATGGGTATTAAATTAGATCTTTGCCACCTTTGTAATGTGACAATATTAAGTATATGCTTAATACCTTTCTCAACAATATTTTGACAGCACATTGTATAAATGCATTTTTTCTGACAGCATTCACCTTCTTCCTGAATGAAATATTTTTTTTAATCAAGCTTTAAAACTTTAATTTAGAAATTATAATGCAAAGCTTTAATTATTAGTGCTCCATATTTAATATATTTGTTCAATAAATATGTATTAATTATTTGAAAGAACATCGTAGTGAGTTTACAGCAATCTCTCGAAGTGAATCTTATACCATAATTCCTTTATATTTAAATTGTACAGTTAGTCTAATGAATAAATTTAGGTTCTTTATAGTAAGGCCCTCAGGATTCTAGAAGGGCATTGACATAAGGACAGGAAAGACACATTTGCAACAACTGGGTTTTCTGAATATTTTCATGCTTTCAGTACCTTTACAATAAAAGTTGCCATGTATCAGCTCAGCTGTTTATGTGGTACACACTGGAGTCCTGAAATATTTAAATAATGTTCTGATAGTTTTCTGTCGTTTCACCCCCCATCTCCAGTAGCCATTGTGGGTGCACAAACCATGTCAAGGCAGAGAAGAACCATCAGGGGCCATATCAATAGTCAATACATATCACTTCAGCCTGTCTAAGAACTGAGCACGGCTTAAAGGAAAATTAAGACACGGAAAACCAACTGGCAAATCAGAATACTCACATCTTGACTGTGCAACTTTTGAACAAAATCTTGAGTTGGTGTACCTGTTATTTTCATTATTTCTGTGAGTTGGTCCAGATCTGAATACCAGAAATAAGGAACAAATTCTTTCACTTTTAGGAAACTAAGCATGCTGCAAAACTAATGCATTTCTTTGCTGTTGGAGAATAATGTAAAAATCTTAATTCAATGACTGAAGATTTATAAAAGATGAAAGTTCTCCATTTCTCTTAGAAAAGGCAAAGAAAGTATCCCATAATTTGGGAACACATAATTGAATCATCTGCAAAATTTTCTAACATTGTCAGACCTATTCTGTATTGTTTGCACAAAAATCAGTCCAAAAGTATTAAGAGTATCTAAACAAACAACATATGTATTGCACACAATAGGAAAAAATAAATATGGCTTTTCTATTATCACAGAGCCTTTTACTTGATGATTTGAGATAGGATTCAAAGATCACCTCTACTGAAAAAAATCAGTAATACAAGTTTTAATTGGCAGGTGGGCAAAACCGGTACAGATATGAAATAACAGATTTAATGAGAAAGCTGCAAGCAGTTTTACTATTAATTTCAATTTATACTCATCAGTTTTTGAACAGACTTACTGTATCATATAACAACCTCTCATAATTTTCTTACAGCAGTATCATAAATTCACTGAAGGATACGATCATTTCCCTTGAACAGAGGTCTCCCTGTTATCATCTCAGCCATTATACAGCCCACAGACCAGATGTCAACTGAAAAAAAGACCAAGAGGCACATTAACTTGCCTGTTTAAATGTGCATAATGTTTAATTTAAAACATATTTTAAATAAGTATAAAAATTACCTTTATAGCCTGTTATAAAATAAATGTGTGCCTTGCCAAGTATGATGAACAGCACAGGTAAAATGACCAGACTTTCTAATGAGCAAACTGGAGATAATCTCATAATATGCAGAATGATTTTCTCAGTAACAGGCACATAGGAAGTAAATTTTCAATGCTTTCAAAAACTTCCATAGTGTTAATTGAATTCCCTCCATTTGCCATTTTCCCCTGTCTGTTCAAATTAAAATCAGCACACCTTTACAGGAACACAAGAACAGAGACCAGACTGTCATATCTATATAATTTAAATAATTTTTTTTCTAATCACCTTGGCGCTTCCTGTTACTCTCAGAAAACATATATAAAAAGATCCCAAACTCACCACCACATGATTACCTGCAATTTATCTACAAAGAAATGTTGCATAATCATACCGTCATTTCTACCTCCAATTTCTTATTAATTTCAGAAACAAAGTCTTGTTTATGTATCACCTGATTCAGTGAATTCTTTAGCTCTGTTAAGATACTTTTGAAGAGACACAGACCTGTCTGAGTATAATGCATCCAGTTAAGTATGACCTCTGGGGCTCTGTACCACCTGGTAACCACATAGCCAGTCATCTCACTATCCGTATGCCTTGCCAATCCAAAATCCAGGATCTGTAGTGGAAGCACAAAGCACATTCAGATCAGATAGCTTGCTATCTAGTTCATACAGTTCTTTACAACTGTAGGAAAAAAAATGGAGTAATGTGCAGAAATTAGTTTATTTTTGTATCTTTTTCTCTTTGAAGTGTCTTGTTCTCATTTTAAAAATTAAGACAGAGATAGCAGAGAGATTTGAATAACTTTTTTTCAAGTTATATACTTCTATGACACCATCAAAAGCTGTAAGACCAGTAAAGAAAATAATAAATTATTCACTTATTAATTAAAAAGATACTGGATGCATTTAATGCAAAAAATTCCCTGACCACAGAATCCCCATTGTATCAAGTTACAGCACCCATTTTAGACAGTGTCTATTGCTCTCACATCCCAGGTGGCACAATTATTCAAGAGTGTGTTTCAACAATATTCTGAAGTAAGAAGGTATTGTTATTTCCACTTTATGAATAACTCACACAAGGGAACACTTTCTCCACATCACACTGAAAACTGGCAACAAGAGTAGGGAATTACCATCTCTTAGTCCCATCAAGTCTTCTCCAACCTCCAGCATCAACTACAGAAAAACCTTTTGTAAGAAATGCAAGATCCGTGCAATTTTTTTTAAAGTGCTATGCACAATTCAGCTTATTTCTAAAATTCTCAGATATTTCTCTCAAGATATAGCAATGTGTACAGCAGCAAGATTAAAAATGAATGTTATGGCCTTTTGTCAACTTCTATAAAATCTGCCTTAAGAAGGCCCACCTGCATGGACCATCAAAAGATGCACCAAACAGCAAGAAAATTCCACTCCTGGAACAACAATCTGTTTGTATTTATTGGAAAGTTCATGCTTCTAACAAGAAAGGGGAGGCATGGGTAAGTAAAGTTCTATTGAAGATGAATCATGGTCACACAGACAGCTAAAGATGAAGCTTTGCATGAACAGCCACAGTTTGCTGTGAGAATCACGCTGCACATGTTTATTAGGACAGGGGTTTTAATAGGGACATCTCAGTGTTCCTATACCAAGAGTCATGTTTTTATAATGTTCTCTGCAATTAAGAATTCTAAAATACTTCAGGATAGTTTCATCATTCACTGGCACTAACAAATAGGAAAACTATATTTTCATTCACAAATCAAGACTACAAAACCTTATGGCTTATCTTTATTTCCATACTGGAAATATAATTTCCGTGTTTTCCTCATAACTGCTGATTACTGATCAATTTAAAACCAGGAATAGAATGCAAAGGGAGACATTTTTTATTCACACCAATTAAATGCACTTGATTGTGGCTGATCCTTTGGGTACTGAAGATTTACTAGACGCAAAATTTTTGTAGTGGCAAAATACACCTCTATATATGGCTTCCATTGTACACATTAATGTATTCAGCACACATTATATTTTCCCAGTAAGACAGCAGGAAGGGGTAGAAGCAAAAAGAAAAAAGTAACAGGTCAAATCCAGATGTGGTACAATCTATCCTCTTACAGCCTATTAGGCATTTTATCTACCGAGGCTTGTGACATACAGAGTTGGAAATAGCTAAAATATAATTTGGTTCTGTAGATTTGCAGAAGTAGAAAATGACATCAAGAATTTTTGTGTATTTTGCTTTAACGTCATTATTTATTTTCATTTACATTTCATTAAGCTCAGGAACAAGTGGATCCTATTTGTACTTAATATTAATATGGTATCATTTCAACAACTATCTTCGTATAAAGCTTATATTCTCACACTCTAATCTTCAACTTTTCAGCTGGAACTTCTACAGAAATTTTCAGAGAATGTTTGAAAATCCTTTTTAATATTTGTGAATTATGAAAGAATGACCCAATTTCCCTCAGCTCCTTAAGGATAGGTCTCCTTTGACTCAGCAAACTTAATTTTCCTAAACTGCTTCAGTAACTAACGAAAATAACTTGTAAGTTTGAGAGAGGGCAATGATTTCCCCCTCATACACCCTTCACTGTCAATTTTCTGATACCTATGTTGGAGTTGAGGGCACCAGATGAGGGAAAAACGAGCATCACAAAGCTCATTGTGAAAAAGCTATTACCCATTCAAGGAATTGTTCCAGCTTGCTTACAGTCTTGTCATCACTGGAGCTGATGCAAGGGAAGCTGCCAAGTGCACAGACATGGGGGAAAATGGCTGCACTATCCCTGGCAACGTGATATTGTGCCTGCATAAACTGACTTTGAGAGTGTGCAGAAAAAAAATTGTTAAGTAAGTAGATACAGATCAGGAGACACCCGGCCCGCATCTCAAAATATAATTGTATAGCTGGGGGTATGGGGGAAGACAACCATATACAACTGTTTTTTCTAGAGACTCTTCTTTTCCCATTGCCCTGGGATTGATCCAGTCACCATTCGTCCACCTACAAGCCAGGAAAAGTCAATGGCTTTTTGTCTTAGATAGGAAAACACTAAAATCACAGGACCCTGGAACATTTGGGTCAAAGACCAAAATTTCTATTACAATGGCCACATGCAAGTATATCGTTTGCATCACATTTTATTTTATTCAATTAAGGGTGTCCCTCACAACCTGTGATCTTCTGTATCTCCCAGCTTGTAGAATTAGACCTTTTCTATTTATTTAAAGCTGAAATTCTCACATAACTGAATCATTTCCATCAACTCTTATGTCTCTTCTAGGGATGAGACCTTGGCCATTAGATCTGATGTATCCTTACACATGAGGACATGAAAGTCCTCATTCAAATTCCCTGTTGTTTTGAGAGGATGTACAGGACAATTGTGATTAAAAAGCCTGGCCCAACACTGAAACCAGCCAGCATGTCCACAGCTGCTGCACCTGTTGTCTTCTGTCTTCTAACACATTTGACTGTTTTTACAAGTAAACATACCTTACCTTCAATTCACAATCTTCATTCACTGCCAAGTTTCCAGGCTTTAGATCCTGCAACCAGATTTTAAATGAATGTTTTTGTATTTTTTTTATTTTACAGCAAGACAATAAAGTACTCTTTTTTGCCATCTTTCCATCTTTGTTTCTGGTTTTATAGTTTTTATGTAACTATTTTGAGCAGCAACAGGTAAAATGATGTGATAACACAAATAACACAAACAAGGATGCAAACTTGCATGTTTGGCTTTTTCCAGTATATTTTCCCCAAGAAAAATATTTTTTTTCCTGCTATAAGTCAGGAAAAGGACTTTACTTGCCAGTGAAGGAGTTCACTAATTTTTCTATGAGAGGGGTTTGGACATAAATTTGTTGCATTTAATACTAACACCACAAGGTTAACAATTCACATATATAGTTCTGGACTGTACATGTTGCATATCAAAATATGCATTATAAAGGTTCCTTACCCTGACAGACTTGGAAGGAGTACTGAAAGAATCAAACAAGATTTTATGTAAAACCCTATGCTCTCTTCTGTGGAAAAAATCAATTTCCTAAGAAAGTCAATACAACTGCAACATGAAAGAAGTATTTCTTTAAGTCTCTTAAGCCACCTTAGAGACTTCTAATGATCTTCCACAGTTGTTAAGTTCAGCAAAGGGAAGACTACTGGCAAGGACTAGGATGATATTGCAACATCAGCGACTCAGACACAGGTAATTAGATACACATTTTCCTTCAGCTTTTTCAAATCTTTTTTGATACACTTTAGCACAAGATCTTTAGAAATGTCTTCTCTCTGAACTTTTAAACAGGGATCCACCTATTTTATAGAAAGATCTTTTGAGATCAGAGGGGCCTTGGAGAGAAACAATTTGGTGCTAAAAACCATAATGAAACCAAGAAGCTCAAGGGTCATCAAGGGAGACCGTAGAAGAAAAACTAAGCAACAGTAAGTTTAGACCATGATCCCTAAAGTTGCAAAAAACCCAAAAAAAACCCCCAAAAAACCCACCAAAATCAAACAAACACATTATTTTGTCAGTTTGTGTAGTTTCCATGTCCAGTTTAAAGCTACTATACAATGTGCACTTTCTATGGTGCTCCTGATACTTTATTAAATATGGACAATTTCTACTGTTCTAATGCAGTTTTAGGGGAAGCTGCTTGGTACCACAAAGGCATCTTCAGAATTCCTTCTTCACAGTGCAGAAGTGATTTTAAGTGGACTTTATACAGAGAAGGGATTAAAAAAAAAAACAAACGCTTGATTTCTCTCAGAAAAAAATTTGAGGTTCTTAAGTGTCTACAATTTTGGACAATTTTTTTCAGTTTCTACTGTTCCCCCAATGAACACTAATAAAATGTTTAAAGAAAACCTAAACATTATTTTTAAAAGTTTAATCTTCATTAAAAAACAAACAAACAAAAAACCCCAACTCTTATCTGGTATCTCAATTTAGACACTTCGCTCTTGCGGAGACTTACAACTCAGCTTCACAGAGTAATCTAGGAACCCCAAATCTAAGCTGTAGTCAGTGCAACTTGAGTGCCCAGCTTACACTGACACAGCCATGCCACCTTTTGTTCCCATTGAAGAAGAAATCAAAAGCACCAACAAAGTAAGAAAACATATAAACACAATTTCAGGCATATTCATAAGCATGCTTATACACAAACATCACTCACATTATCAAAATATAAACATCTTTAATGTTTTTCCACTTACCCTGTGGATTATGCCTGATGAGTGAATATACTGGAAAAAGAGAAAGTATTTTTTTAGTTGAGGTCCTGAGTTTAAAAGTTGCCTGGCGTAGGAAAGTACTTTTTCATAGTGCTAAAGTAAACTGAAACTAGAAAATGTTTATTTATTGGACAGAAGATTCCCTTTAATTATGGTTTTAATGTTCAGATAATTATACTAGCCTTTTGTCCTTTGCCTCCTCTAATAATGAGAAATCACTAAATCAGTTTCAGTACTGCAACTATATATATATTGGAATGAAACATGCTATTTTATATATCAGAAATGCTCTCCTGTAATAGGTGTCTCTGGTGTGCCATCATGGTTTAGATTCATATGCTTCAGCAGCACTGGCTTTTAAGAGATCACTAAGACTGGGATGAAGGTCAGTCAAGGTCTTTTCTGAGAATTCTTGTCACATGCTTCAGTATTTCCTCAATGGAAAATGGAAAGTTCAAAGACATTCTCTTTACCTGAATATTTTCATCACCCATTCAGTGACCTATTTAAGAGCTCACAAAAGCCAAACCAGCAAACTGAACAGCCAGGACCAGTTCTTTTGGGATGACACCTGATAAAATACAGATGTTTAAACCCATGACTGTCACCAAATGCTCCCCACTGAGGTAGGCAGTTTCTCTCACCAGCTGAATGGTACCCCAGAAGAGACTATTTTCATCACAGTCAGTAAAGGGAACTTCTGGTAACTAGTTCAGATATATGCATCTCTTGCAAGGATCAAAATGCACAAAGTTGTTCTGAACTGAGGACATGGTTTCCAAGAGCAGCCTGGGATGTGCTAGTCTCTTCAGGTATGGGGAACTGATCTGAAACCCCCACAGACCATACTAGTGATGCTAAGAAACATGAGAACAAAAAAAGCTTTTAAAGAAAAAGACTTGAGAAAAGATGAGTAAGATGCAGATCCTCCAGCTTCAGCTGAGGAATTTTCATTTTATTCCACTCTGAAGAATGGGAGAAGTGGCAACAGAGTCACTGGGAACTAGGTGGCAGAGCCAGAGAAGACCAACCAGGAATAGTCAGTATTACATCACAGAAATGCACAGATGAAAGGAGCTTTGCAGGATAATTGCACATCAGCCACAGCAATGACCATCTTCCCCAGCAGCCCTCAGGAAGGGCGGTTAACCTCACAAATGCAACAGTAGCCCTCTGCAAAGGGGTCTCATAATTCAACTGATGAGAAACACCAGGACAAAGGAAGCAAAGCTACAGAACAAACCAACTTCATCAGACAGAACCAATGTCCTTTCAGACTTAGATTTCTGAACTTAAAACAAAACCCATACAACCTTAGCAGCACAAGATCTGTGCGTAGGGTGCCAAGTTTTAAAAGCAATGACTGAAAAATTCTCTGACAGCTAGTCCTTTCTCACACCTCACCAGCCACACCAGATGTGGTCTCATAGGTTCTGAAAAGAGGGAGAGGGGAAAAAGACCCCCTTCCTTTAACCCTGCACTTACAGCCTTACCAACCCAGCCCAGGCCATGGCAGGTTCCTGCTGCTGCATGGTCACACCGACTGCTGTGCCAGAGCCCAGCCCTGCCTCGGCATCTGCACTAGACTAGTTCCTGCTGCAGATTACTTGCAGATTGGGCAAGGTTGAACATCACCCAAAGGAAATGCCAAAGCCCTTCACAGGATTTCCTGGGGCTGGCACAAGACTTTGAGGGCACACGGCTGCTTCACAGAATGTTTGCTGTAAAACCACTACAGCAAACAAAAAACTACAAAATGTTTTATCTGTCATGGATGTGCATGAAGTGAATTGGGATGGGAGGAGGAGGAGGAAGTTTGTCAATTGTACATGGAGACCATATGCACTTTAAATAAAAAAACCAACAAACCCAAACCAGAAATGTAACTGTAAATAGCTAAACTCCCAATAAATTAAGAAAAATATCCTCTGTCATGTCTGTATTGATCAAGGATATCACAATATCTACTTGCATCCTAAATTATTGCAGTATCTTCTAACTGAAGCCTCTTGATTTTCCAGAACAGATGCTTAAAATATCCTACAGTTGGTTTTTGCTGCTAAGACTGTACACACTAAGGAAGTAGGTGGTAGACCCAGTAATTTGGCTCCTAAGAATGTGGAATGTAGAAACAGGAATTAGAGTCTGCACCCTTCACAGTTTCAGTTAAAGTAAATCTCATCCATTTGGGGGGAAGAGTATGGTTTTGCTGTCATTCTCACCCCATTGAAGGTTTTATGAGTGTTCACAGCACCAAAATCACGTTAATGCTTTGGAGAAAGCTCCTATGTTTTCTGAACACTCCTCTTTACATAACACTCCTGAGATTACATGAAATAGCAGTTACTCCTGATGGTAATACACATATCAGCCTTTCTGTAAGCTGAAATACTGGTGCTGTGCTGCAATGTTTCTTTACCAATAGCAGTATTTTTTTAACTGCATTTCATAATCTCCTGGCAGGTAGCAACACTAGAACTGTGCCAGTCTTCATCCAGAAGGTTTTCCCTTGCTGTTCAATAGCCTTCTGAAATGGGCTCCTGTTCTTACTGGTTCTCCTCATTAAATTATCCATCTATTGACAGATTTTTCATTCTTAACATGGCAAAACAATTCAGAACAGAGTACAGATATCCTTCACAATGTTTTTACCATTTCACCTGAACCACATTTGATTCAAGAATCCAGATAACATGAGTGAAGTGCCTTAGAGCACAGGAGCTCTGTGCATTATCCTAAAGACAATTTTTGGTAGTGTGCATAAATCCTGGAATGCAAGCTTCAGGTCATTCTAGGAAGTCATCCAACAATCATCTAAAATTTAAGCATTCTTTTCTTTCTATATAACCTCTTCACAAAATAAAAAGGTAATCAAAAGGGAATTAGCAAAGACTCAGGAGAATGTGTTCTAGGCAACACGAAAAATCAAAATGAAAAGCTTCCCTGATCTTGGCAGGGAAGTAAAAACTGAAGAGGAAATGAGTCAGAGGGGGAAGGGAAAGCAGAGAAGCAGAAAAAATCCAGCATAAATGTGAACAAAAGGCAGTAAATACAAAAGAGAAAAGGGAGAGAACTAGAGTAGGTACATCTTACCGTAAGTATGGTAAAAGAAGCTTGAGCAGGTGTTTGTATGGCCAAAGAGCTGTCTGTCCCTTCTCAAGCACTATGAATAAGGAGAGAGGACTGACAGCCACCTCCCCCAGACCTCTATGAACAGGAGCACAGCTGGCATTCCTGAAGAACAGGGGCCCAAGAGTGAAAGCTCCAGTCTCTTTCCACCTACATATACAGACATTTATGTTTAGCTTGCCTTCTGTATTCTTTGACAGTACACAGCTTTTCTGTCAAACAACAAGAAGGAAATTATGAAAGCCCTTCCAAGATGCAAGCTCACAGTTAAGTAAAATTTAATTCCAGACTAAGGATAGGCACTAGACAACAGACAAAGGAGAGGCACGTCATTGTTTTTAAGTGGTGTCACATCACATTGAATTCTGATAAATTCCAAGGCTCACCAAAGAAAGAAAATTAATATTTCATTCTCTGTAGAAAAAAGACAGTAAAATTATAAGAAATGACAAAAAAGAACTGTACAGACTTGCAGAGCAAAGGCTGAAGATACAAATCTTCATTAACTCAGTCTTGACCTCAATTTATACAGGTTTTTTAAAATCTAGACTGTTGAACCCTTTGTACACAAACAATCCAGAACCAGCCTACACATAGAATTCAGACATGAAGCCTGCAAGGAAACAACTGGGGGGCTTAGCAAAAATCTCCCTTATCCCTTCACAGTACATCAGTCATGCAGTTTTTCCTTACATGCATTTAACTGTCACATGTAAACAGGTTGTTACAGTAGAATATTCAATGTGACAAAAATTATGAACAGCCTTCTTGCCTTTGAGGAGACATAAATACAGATACCATGAAGTTCTTATATACTTTACAAAGGACAAATGCATACTGCAGGTTACATCTTTAAATCCAACCCCCCCCCCCCCTCAGAGTAGACTTCATCAAAGTTAAAAGGTGAAAAACAAAGCCATCATTCAAAGGAGAGGCTAAGCTTGAGAAGCTGAATGAGTTTTATGACAAAGCTTTACAGTGGCATACTCCCCCTTCCCAGGTGTTGCAAGCATTTTTCCTTTATAACGCCTCTACTGAGTGCCAGCTAAGTGTATGTTTATTCCCCATGCCCTGCCGAAAAAGCAATCCAAGTAAACACAGATGGGCTGTCTTTAACCCAGATACAGAACACCTTAAAATGTACAAGATTTTCATGCAAAACTTGGCTAACCCTTTCTTAAATAGCTAATTTACTGATATCTGTAAAAGAATAAACAGATTACTGACTCATTTTCTTTTTTGTCTGCGTGCGAGCAACACTGCTTTCAGCTCAACACATTTCCTAGCATAGACGGGACTACAAGAATGTGCCTCAAACACTGGACCATTCGTATTTTCTAAAAATATTTCCAGCTAGGTATGTGCTTCTGGCTGAAATGGTTCAATGAAAATTTAATGGAACAGATACACTAAAAACTGTTCTCCAGAGTTTGCTATGTAATAAAAATGACAAAACAGTCTAGTAGCTGAATAATATTTTATTTCCTGCTGGTAATTTTGAGGTAAGTACAGTTGTACTCTCAAAAACATGGGGTAAGAAACTATTCAGGTAAACCTCTTCTTACAGAAGATCTATCAGTTAATATCTCACCATCCCTGCTGGTAGCTGGTTGCCATGTAACTAGCTTTTATCTTTATGTCCCTCCCACAGGAGACACTCCTCCATGAACTCTTTCAGCCTGTGTTCTTTATGCAGGATGCAGTCCTTCAGGAGTGTGCTGCTCCAGTGTGGGTCCCCCATGGGCCACACATCTTGCCACAGAGCCTGCCATGGGCCTGCTCTTCATTTAGGCCACGTCCCTGGGCCCCAGCATTGGGTCCTCCATGGCTGCTGTATGGATATCTGCTCTCTCGTGCTCCTCCATGGGTTGCAGAGGAGCAACCTGTGCCACCATGGTCTTCATAGCCTGCAGAGAAATCTCTACTCCATCACCTGTAGCATCTTCTCCCCCTCAATGCTCACTGACCTTGTTGCCTGCAGGGCTGCTTCACATTTTCTCACTCCCCTCTCACAGCCGCTGCACATTTTTTTACCCCTCCTTAAATGTATTACCACAGACATGCCATGAATATTGCTGATGGGCTCAGCTTTAGCCAGCAGTGGGTCTGCCTTGGAGCTGGCAGGAACTTTGTTCAATAGGGAGGCAGTTCCTGTTGTCTTCTCACATCAGCCACCCCAGTTCACTAACAAACAAACCTTGCTACAAACCTGCCCAATATATCCTCATGAATTCCTGCTCTGTTTTCTTCCCATGTATGTCAACCCCACACAGTTCCATCTGTCTCCCACAAAGACTTTACTGATCCAACAGACTTCAGTGTCAACCTCTGGGGTCACAAGTTCTGCTCTGCCGGCCTCTGTCACACAGTGTATGTCACCAGCACCAAAATATGTTTCTAGGCCATTTCACTGGAATTAAATTAATTATTCATCCTTTCCACTACACTCAACCTAAGCTAATTATTTACAGTTCACATATTGCTTGCCTGTAAAGTTAGCACAAATGATGTTTTCCATCCCTGGTGAATAGCATGCCTCTCCTGGAAACCTGCTTCCCACACAGTTACCTGCAACTTAAACAGACCACTCCACTTACACAGTCCTTAAGACAATACTTATTAGGACATGGCTTTGTGACTAGGGAACTAATTACAAAACTGAAATTGTAACTCCACATTCAGAGTCCAGATTAGAGGTGAATTTCCTCCAGTTTAAATAAAACCAATTTCCCCAAACCTGGCTTTAGTCTACCTGACTTTAGCTCCTGCATTTGTAAAATGGGAATTGTAGCACTTAAATGCACAACTGTAGAACACAAAAGATAATTACTTAGCACATGTAAAAGACTATGTGAGCAAAAATCTACTAAAATAAGAACACAAAATCCAGGATAGGGTCAAAGAGAAATCAATAATGCAGGACTCAACAAGAAAGTATATTTATTACATTTTGTGACGGGCGTAAAACAATTTACTTGCCCTTCTGTATCTGTTAAGTGCTGAGAGACAACAGAATTGTGGTTATGCTGTTCCTGATGTTCTTGTCTAGGCACAACATGCTGTCCTGCTATTTAATTATTTCTTAATAGTGTTTGGCAATGCAAGTATAGATCAGGATGAATCCGAATCCTGATGGATGTGCCAGACATTCCTGTATCAAAATCAGGTCTGTACTTCCACTGCACAAGCACATCCCTACACTGACTTCACTTATCTGTACAAGCACAGAGGAAATTCTGCTCATACATTGTATGTTTACAGGACCTTAAAACCAAAACTGTACAGTGCCAGCAGCAGCCAAGGAATGACATGCAATTTAAGACAATGAAATTCCATAGCCTTCTTATATGTCTCCAGAGCAGCAAAGAGAATTAAACAGCCATCACTGCAGAAGATCCTGGATAAAGCCTGCAGACCTAGGTCACACTTTTTCTTCTCAGAATTGTGTCACCAAAAGAAAAAAGTAGTAAGGAATCAGTAGCCTTTTTATGATCAACAGCTGTGTATACCCAAAAAGTAAACACAGTAATTTAAGAACTGTAGTACTAATATAGACCAAGAATCATTTTCACATCACATTAATACAGGCTATAGATAAAAACAGGGAGCTTAAGGAGTATCTTCTTTTTGTGTTGTAAGACCATGAACTTCTGTATACACAGAAGTCCAATTTTTAAAAGCCAAACAGTAGAAAAAAGGAGTAACAAAAATAAACAGTATTTAGCAAAAGATAAGGAAGAAAAACATACGAAGTATATGATAGCTAATACATTTAGAATCATTCTTGTGAGAGTCAGTAAAACTCAAGATTGTTTTTATGTTATTTGCTATAGCTGTGAGCTCTGCAGTCCACAGAAGTACAGTATCTAAGAGATAAAACAGAGTTTAATAAAAACATTATTTCTGAGAAAGAATGGAGGATTAACAGTCAGACTTATTATGTGAAAATAAAAAGAAAATCATGAACAAGACCAACAACTAATTTACACATGGCATTTGGTTATACTTTTCATTTAAGAAAATGATATATCAAAATAATTTTTTCTTCCCAAGACTTACTGGAAGAACTACAAGATAAAGCTTTCCTACACAGCTCAAAACTAGACAAATCTGCATGGTCCATTTTAGTCTTTTATGAATCTTTTCCTAATTTCACAGTGTAAAACATCAGCACACAATAAAAACAGACACTAGTTAAGTCAAGATCAAGCAAAGGTGACAGGAGGCAAGAACTCCTAGGGAAATCAAAACATAAAAAAGCACACATGAGATGGAAGCAGAGTCAGGTCACCCTGCTGGAATGTGGAGATACTGCCCAAATGTGTGGAGATGGAATTTGGAAAGGCAAATTTCTTGTCCTGAATCTGGTAAGACACACAAAGGTCAACATGAAGGGCTTCTACATGCAAACTGGGACCAAAAACAAAACTAGGGAAAACACAGGCAACTGTACCAGGGGCATGAAAAAGCCAAGGTACTCAATAAGGTACTCAATACCTTCTTTCCATCCATCTT
This sequence comes from Dicaeum eximium, assembly GCA_013396995.1. Classification (NCBI taxonomy): domain Eukaryota; kingdom Metazoa; phylum Chordata; class Aves; order Passeriformes; family Dicaeidae; genus Dicaeum; species Dicaeum eximium. Next base: position 1,806,117 of record VWZP01010715.1, read on the forward strand.
TACTGGTAATATTTGCCATATCATAATCCCTGAAACTGCTGGAAAAGTCTGGAGCAAGGAAGACTTAAACCCTCAGTGGAGGAGGATCAGATAAAGAATACCTGAACAAACACAAATTTAACATTTAAACAAACAGCCTGATAGGACTCATGAATAAGGGAAGCTGGCCAATGTCATCATTGGAGGCCACTTAATAATATGTGAAAGGTCATGGTGATCAGGAGATGTTCCTTAAGAATGCAAGAAAGCAAATGTTGCTCATGTCTTCAAAAGGGTATGGAAGAAGAAGATCAAGGAAAGCCAAACAGCTGCACCTCACTCTCTGGGAATGTGATAAGCAAGTAATTCTGGAAACCATTTCCAAAAACTACAAGGACAAAGAACTGATTGGCAGTAGTCAACATGGATTTACAGAAGAAAATCATGCCTGATAGCCTGTTAGCCTTCTATGACAAGGCAATTGAATTGGTGGATGACAGGAGGGCAGACAGTGTTGTTTACCTTGACTCTAGCAAGGCTTTTCAAACTCTCATAACACCCTGAGAGACAGTGGAAGTAGGAGTTAGATTAATGGACAGTGACTGAGCTGCCAGGATCAAAGTTGACTGAACAGCCTTGATCAAACAGTTGTGATCAGTGGTAGGAAGCCCAGCTGGAGGCCCATCACCAGCAGTGATAACCCTTTAGGGTTAGTACTGAAGTCAGTTCTGTTTAACATTTTTATTTGTTAAACACCTGGATGATGGGACAGAGGGCTCCCTCAGCAACTCAGCAAATGATGCAGAACTGACGATATTGCACACCAGATGATTATGCTGCCATTCAGTGAGACCTCCACAGGCTAAGGAAATGGGCTGACAGGAACCCACCCAAGTTCAACAAAATCCTGGGAGGGAATAAGGCCATGTGCCAGACAAGGCTGGAGATTGACCAGCTTGGCAGAAAAGGACCTGTGCCCTTGCACCAAAGACAACCAAAAGCCTCCTGCATTAGGCAGAGGATTGCCAGCAACTTGAAGGTGATGATCCTTCCCCTTTTCTCACCTCTGGTGAGACACATCTGGAGTGCTGTGCTCAGCTATGGGCTCCCAAGTTAAAGAGAGACTGAAGCAAAGCCAGTGAAGCTTAATGATGATGACTATGGGACTGGAGTTCTAATGTAAGATGAGAAACTGACAGAGCCAGCTAAAAAGCTGTAAAAATATACTTTATATAATAAATTAATATAATGATTTAGATTTAATATAAATTTTACTATACTAGGTGAGATAAATTTTATCCTGCTATTAAATGATAAGTACTTATAGTTCTCCATAACAGTTTACTAGGAAAAAAGACTGTGAAATCAAAATAGGAGTAGAACTGGCAAACCTTTAATCCTTTCAGCATCTGATATACCAGGAACTGGATTCGATCTTCAGTTAATTTCTCATGCTTCATTATCTTACTCAAGTCTGTTCCCATATATGGCATGACAAGGTAGCTTAGAACAAAACAAAACAAAACAAAAAAAAGGGAAAGAAAACCAAACAGATTAAGTTGATTAACTTTGTCATGTAAATTTAAACATAACTGTAAATTATAGTTCAATTACAATATTAAATTATAGATCATTCAGTTTACCAAACAATTCCTTCATCATTCTCCTACCCTCCAAGCCTATCTGTTTTTATCCGATTGTCTTTAAGAGGTATTGCTCAGTTCTGTCACTGATTATGGAAATTTGCTAGTTATCAGAACTAGCTTAGAAAGAAACTAACCAAAGCCTCATGATATTTCCAAGACATCTACACAAAAAACTAAGATGAAGGCAATGTATCTCACAGTCATGACTACCTCATTGAACTAGCAAAATCTGGAGGATGATTTTAGAGTCTCATTTAAAACACAGTGCTTCAATGCTCATCACGTACATGTGCATTCTATCACATATGCTGTGTAAATTGCTAGCACAATAGACAATATGGACAACATTCCTTTTGGCTCAACAATCAATATGAACACATGCTCCGTGTTTTCTGTACTTCATTTTCTACATTTTTCTGTCAGATAGCTTTCTTTGTTAACATATAAATACACAAGGTTGTTTAGGAAACATAGATATTCTAGATGAAATCCAGAACAGTTCTACTAACACAGGAAACCTACATTAAGCCCAAAAGGATTTCTGGGCACTGTTTCTCTAGCAACTCTAGAGTTTCTCTAGCAACTCACCAGAATTGCAGCAGTAAACAAATACAACAGCAGACATGTTAAACATCTTGCGTTTGAGAAGCCACCAAAAGGTCAGGGAGATGTGGTAGAAACAACCTGTATCAGGTGCTGTTTTGACCACTGACTGGGAAAAGAGTCACAGGGCACAACAGACCGCAACAGCCCACAATGCAGATAAACACAAAAAAATTCAGCAGCACCAGCACTTTTAACTGATCCTTGAATTCAGATGGATCCCACTGAGATATGCCACATAGTAGGGGTAACTTTCAGCCCACCTGACTGGGTTAAGAATTGTCCTACCATTTGAGCAACCCGGGCCTTAGGGTAAGAAATCAGTATTTGTAAGGTAAGTTAGGGAATTCACTAAACTGCCATTTACTAAGGGCTGAAAGAAGTACACATCTTGTAAGACAGGAAACTGCTTCTAATGACAATCTGAGAACTCCAGCCCACCAAAGCTGAATGTAAGAGTTATATTAAGATGAAACTCAGAAAAAAAAGTCCATGAAGCAATAGTTTTGAAATTCTCTATTTAAAAAGCAACAACCTTTCATCCTGCATAGGCAACAATGCTCTGCTCCAAAAAACAAATAACTTGGAACTTACAAGTCATTAAACTTCTCCAGTGTTACATCTGGTGTGAACACATCCAAAATTCCAATGACCTAAAAAAAAAGAAAAAAAGGAAAAAAAAAATTAATGGCGGATTTGACACAATAAAGCCTAAATCACCTAGTAAGTGAAAAAGAATACAATCCAAAACATAGTGAGACATTAGCTACAGGCATAAACATGGCAGAAAGAATACCTAAAGTAGTGCCAGGATTTGTTATGTGTTAGATTTTATAGCTCAGATGGCAGCTTTACCTGTGATAAAAAAATATAAGAAGTATCCACTGGAACTAATTCAGAAGCTAATCATTTTATGTAAGAGAAGACAGTATTTTATCACTTTAACTACTGAAGTGTTGAAAGTAAACCATAAAAATCAGTCTATAATATGAAGCACTTCTAAGTGCTCTCCACCTAGCTGGGCCTGCTGCTTATCAATGAAGTGCACTTTAAACATCTTCTAATTTCAGTAACAGGGTAATTTAGGTACATAGACTACAATAGCTTCTTGGAAGTCCAAAGAGGAAACTAGAACTAAACTGTTTTTATTGAGAAAAAATTAGGAAGAACTTTATATAATGGCTTTACATTTACTATGGCTTACACCTTAGGCTCTCCAAGGAGTTATTTTGTCTAACAAAAGCATTCTATTGCTGAATAGAGAAGTAATACCCTAGTAAAATGGATTTTCCACCACAGCTTTTCCTATTAGTACGTTTTTTGGGAGAACTATACAAACTGACTGGGTGCATTACACTAAATACCAATGCTTCTTTCAAGCCCATTGAACACCAGAAAACTAAATATACAGAACTCAAGGCTCAAAAAGAAGTAGCTGGAGTGATCTAAAGGCAGGTTTTAGTTTAGATGCTGCTTAATCCAGGCAGTGCCTAAATAACACAGGCTTTTAGAACTGTTTCTTTTCTACCTCTGCTGCTAATTCATGACCATTTCTGTCTGTTCAGAGGAAGACCCCCAAGCCTCAGAGTGCTCGTGGTGTTTCTATGTCACAGGATCACAAAATATTCTGAGCTGGAAGGGACCCACAAGGATGGCCTGTACAGGGACTGAACCCACAACTTTGCTGTTCTTAGCAACATAAGGCTGTGCAAGACTTTGCTAGAAGCAAGCCAAAAGACTAATAAGCTTTATAACCTTGTTCAACTCTATCTTTGTAGCCACACAGACACTAGATCATACATCAAGAACTGTAATTAAAATCAGGTATCTTTTAAAAAAACCCCTGAAAATAAAGAGAAGCATGGCAGAAATGGAGGGGGGAAATGCAAGAAAAGGACACCTTCCTTTATTTAGAGCTTTAAATGCCCAGCCATGATGAAATCCTTATTGCACGTATTTTTAGTCTTTCCACACTAAGAGCAGACTACTACAATTAGACTGGATATTATCAAAATGTCAAAATGATGAAGACAGAAAAACTAATAAAGATGAAGGCAGAAAATTACAATTCCCTTTTCCTGTAGCCACATATATATTTGAAAAAAAGTCACTAATAATATTTACTTGGGACTGTTACATGAAACTAATTAAAGAAGAATAACTACTATAAAATAATAATTAAACCCACAGAGGATGTGGTTATTATTTGAAGTAACACCTCTAGTGCTAAGATTACAGTAAGAATTTTCTTTTTTTGCTTTTTCGGTTTTACATAAGGTTTTCCTTTTCTCTGTGGAGGTAGTGAGAGAAAGGAGGAGGACAGGATTACAAAAACATACTTTGCAACAGTGGAGCATAACACATCTCTACAGGCATTTCCTAAAGCAGTGTGTGTACACAAACACACACACACAGCATACACAGCCAGAAAATCTGTGTGCTCTCCTCAGATGCACATATGTGAAGAAGGAAGTTAACATTTTAGCAGTAATCTTATTTAATATGCATCTTTCCTTATCAAGCCCCACTTTCTCAAAGACCTTGCTTGTTCTCCTTAAGCAGGTATTTCCATGCCCTCATACAGCTAAGCAAGAACCATTAGAAAATAAACCCCATCACATCTGAATGTAGCAGTGAAAGACACTGGGACACCACAATGAAAAGAAGGGACACAGAGGAGGATGAAGTAATGTGGCTGCTCTATCACACGCATCTGTGCACCAAGGCCTTATCAGGCACCCCCTGTGAAAGGAGCACGAAGAACATGTTTCCCATGCAGAACACTGCAGCCCCAAAACACACTAATGAAGTTCACTAACATCCTGATGAGTATCCATTCAAGTAAACAGAGTTCCTGGTACTTACTTAATGCTGCCTGATGTACATTATTGCTGAGGTAAGGTTGCAAACTTATGGAGACAAACCTATCGTTGCTGCAAATCCTCTACAGTTAATGAAGCCACCAAGACCAACACTCAGCTCCCAAAGATGGAATTTTAAATAATGAACCAGAAACTCTTTAAATATGCTAAGGATTTAATAATACTTCTTCTCTTGCTTTACAAATCAGGTCTTCTAAAAATCCTGAAACCCATCTTAGTGTCCAAAATGGTAAGACATACTAATAGTTAATAAATTTTAAAATAAAAGTGAGGGACCTATTTTCTTTTCCTCAGTGATCTTTATTTAATAGTTGTGGTTTGGGATTATTTTCCTGTACTGGAGCAGAGTCATTAATATTTCCATTTAAGCCAGAGATTTTTGCAGCCATATTAAGCACAAGGAAATACAGGATAAAATAAATTCTCTGAGGAAGATACAAGTCCAGCTACTTGTTCAGGAAAAGGGAAAGAAACAGACAAAGTGTAGTCAACTCCCTCCTTTATAATACAATGGAAAATCCTGTTTCTGTTTGAAACCTCTCAATTAAAGATCTCAAGGACAGGGTGTAATACTGCATCACTTCCATAGAACTACAGATTGGTTTGGGTTGGAAGGGACCTTTAAGCTCACGTAGTTCTAAACCCCTACCATGGGCTGGGACACTTTCCACTAGACCAGGCTGCCCAAAGCCCCATTCAACTCAGCCTTGGACACTTCCAGGGATGAAGCATCCACATCTTCTTTGAACAACCTGTGCCAGTGCCTCATGATCCTCACAGTAAAGAATTTCTTCCTTATGTCCAATCTAAATCTACCCTCTTTCAGGTTATACTATTGTCTCTTGTCCTGTCACTACATGTGCTTGCGAAAAGTTCCTCTCCAGCTCTCTTGTAGCCCTTTTTGTGTACTGGAAGGCTGCTCTAAGGTCCCTCCAGAGCCTTCTCTTCTCCAGGCAGAACAACTCCAACTCTCCCAGCCTGTCTTCATAAGAGAGATGCTCCATCTTCCTGAAGTGCAACCCCACAAAACTACCCATCTACTGGGCTAACTTGTTTTCCACAGGTATCCTTTCACCTAATATATTTACTCTGAAGCCAGTGGGGAATAGGTAGCAGCATCTCCAGCCTTTCTTAATCCGACTCTGTGTGTCCCCTGACCACACTCACCAACTTTACCATTGTTAACAAATAAATAACAGGTTCACATTGGTATGGTGGTTTCTGCCCTTCTCTTCTCAGCTGCCTTCTTTTCCAAACACTATTCCAACAGCAGAGCACCATGGTGAATAGGTCCTTACCTCTGCCCTCCCCTGTACTTTGATGTATTGGGTTACTTCTATTCAAGGACTGAGCTACATTTCTGTAAAAGACAGTTTCTGATGTAAGCAGCAGTACATCAAGAAAAGACCTGAATCTAGTATAAATTAATAAGTAATGTAGGTTATGTGTCTCATACAGTAAGTGCTGCTTTCTCTTGCAGATATTATGCATGAAAACACAGTGAAGTTGAGTGACTTTAGCACTCAGGCTAAACATGCAAGTACATTTCTTAAGAGAGAGCCTTGCTGAACTACATAGTATGTCACATTAAATTTTTTGCAGGATTACCTCCATGTTCCTGTGCTGTTCTCATCATGGGCACCTGCATCCTTTTATTACACTAAAAACTCTCAATCTTTTTATAATTTTTACTATTCATGCCAAGGCTTGTACCACAGTCACCTTTCTTCCTCACAGAGATGAGGGATGCCTGCAAGGCCTCCTTTTCTTCTCTCCTGCCAGTCAGCACACTGGCACTCACAAGCCATACTCGAGCATCGCCACACCCTTCCTTCAAAGATTCATATGTAACACTGGACAGATTCAAGTCCTGCAGGCAGACTCATCTTCATCTCTAGATTGGATGGCAATCAAAAGAAAAAGTTGGGATTTCAGTGCTGCTTTTCTTATTTTCATTTCATGGAATAAGCTCACCAGTCTGCTTTATCAGTACCCAAGGCTGGGTGTGAATAAATGGCTAACAGCTGAAGTCCAGCCTATATAAAGCACCTATTTCTCAAATTAGGGAAATAGGCAGAAACAACAACAGATATCCCTATGCTGATTTATTGACTTCTGAGTACCAAAATAAAATTACTCCAGTGTCCTGTTAGCTCCCTAGATGTGCTAAGCTTTCAGCCTGCAGAAAAGCAGACAGGAGTGTTTCTCCCTTCCAAACTTTCAACAGCAATAAACTGTCCAGTTATAACTGTGTTTTTGCTTTCATAAGGACCAATAAGGAGATTTGCCATTTCCAGACAGGAAATATATGCATTTTACTGGCATATATGTACCCAAAAAATGTGAATTTTTAGCTGGTGCAGTCTTGCAGGACTTGCTGCAGGAAACCTCTTCTAACACAGTGAGCACGCTCTCATCCATTAAGGCATCACTCATCTACAACTCCCCTGTTGGTCTGATTTTGTACACTGCGGATGCTGTTGCTTTCCACTGCTCATGTCAAGTTGGACAAACTGCAAAATGTGACAGATTTAAGATTTTTCTCAAGCAAGAACACAGCATGACCAACTATTTTCTCTGGAACTAATTCCTTCCCTGGTTGACACTCTGTAGGCTCAACATTTTTTCAAAATAAAAAAGATAACAGAATTAAAAAGCAGCCAACCTAAAAGTGGATCATCCTCAGAAATGTAACTGTAGAGAGACAGATAATTTGGTGTCTGTTGGATACCCAATTCCTTCCAAAGGGGGAAAAAAAGTTACATGCTTCTCATAATGCCAAACACACACTGGTCTTCAGATGTGGGAATACACCAGAGAATAATTTCCACTCTGAGCGAGGAATGAGAGCATAATATAGAGTACCTTTAAACAAATACTGCAGTGGCCTCTTACATACAGAGTTTCCAGGAAGGGAAAACATGTGTAGAATATTAACTGACCCAAGAAATGTTTAATGGGCATTTGTCAGAAATTTTATGCCAGAAGCAGATTCAGACTTTAAGTGGTAGAACTGCGTGAGAATTCCCCTGGGTGCCTACATGTACATATAGGTATATACGTATGTACAAACACCACTTTGATAAAATCCACACTCTGTTCTGACACAGGCCACCAGCATGAGCCATTGCTCTTCTCTTCCTCTCTCCAGTGTCATCTCCCCATGCCAGCTATTCTGCACTCCTGCTTGAAAACTTCTCTTAACAAACTGCAGGTGAGGAGAGCACCAGGGCTGGACCGTAGCAAACAACTGTGCACCTGTTTCAACAAAAGCAGGATCACAATCCAGACATACAAGAAAATCCAAGTTATTTGCCAAAAGAAACTAAAGTTTCTGCACCTCCACTTACTTGTCTGGGTTTCACTCTGCTTACACAGACATCTCCATTAATTGCAGAAGAACAGACAAATATAGAGCTATGCAAACGTTTGAGAGCTAAAGCCAGGGCCAAAGTTAGCATGGTGGCCATATTTTCACTGCTTTTGGTGTTAAGCCAGAGCCATAATAGGTAAATTTTACAGGTCCTCATTTCAAATGAACTCAAAATTGACCGAAACACGGAACAGAAGCAGCACTACTGGAAAGATTTCTTAAAGGTAAAAATCCTGTTCCTCTGTACAAGATTCAGCAGATGTGAAAGAAATACTCAAGAGCTGCTAAAGCTGTAGTGGGAAGAATACTACAAATTAGCATGATTAAGTGAAGGAGAAAAACAACCCCAATAAGAGCTTCCCTACAAAGTGAAATACAAATCCAATAAAATTCAGTAGAATTACTCCTGTATTTGCTTTTACAAGTCTTCTGGTCATCCTACAATCCTTCTACATAAAAAAGATGAGCGTATTCCTCAAAGGGGATATAATGGAAGTCATCTAGGGTATTAAGCAGTAGTTTTCCTCCATTTTTCTTCACTGACATGCTGATGAATTTTATCACTGAAACACAGGTTTAATGGTATCTTCTGCTATCTTAATGGAGGATCAGCACTGCTATTTTTAACACAATGTGTCACACCATTACAATTTCTTCCATCTTTCTGAATACAGCATAAGGTTAAATAAACTGTGATAATGTATTGCTGCATGCTTAACAAGAATTCCCTGAGAGCTACGAGGGGCAGAGATGGTCCACTGAGAGGTAATCATAGTAAAACAAATAAAACATCACACTTTCTGTAAAAGCCAACATCAATTTCCTTGTGATTACAGAAGTAATTTTGAAACAACAGGTAAGAAGAGTGAATTGGATGCAATTTTAACTATCAAATAAACAGAAGAAAGTCTTTCCTGTGTGGGTGGTGAGACACTGGAACAGGGTGCCCAGAGAAGTTGTGGATGTCCCATCCCTGGAAATGTTCAAGGCCAGGTTGGATGGGGTTCTGAGTAACCTAGTTTAGTGAAAGGTGTCCCTTCCCACAGCAGAAGGATTGGAACTAGATGATCTTTCAGATCCCTTCCAATGCAAGCCATTCTGTGGTTCTATGTTCCTATGAAATACGCAAGAAGAAGCTCTTTGACAGAATGGTCGTGGGTCAAAGGGGTTGGGCTGAAAATCATGATGAGGAGCAACACTGCCATTCTGGTTTAATTTTGGATGGGTGGAACAGCTAAAGGAGTACCCTTGAGATCAACTCAGGAGCTGAAAATCCTAAAAGGCATTTCTGCTACTTCTAATTCACCATGGCCAGCATGACTGACAAAAGGGAGTGAGGCTGGGGTGGCAGATAGGAATTGTCTTGATGGCTGTACTGCCATGTCAGCCTCTCACAGATGGGTGGAACAGTCAATTTCCGCCTCCAATCCCTGCAGGATCATTTATTCAGTCTTTGTTCTCTAATGAGTAGATGCTACAATTAATGTTAAAACTTTTCCTTAGTAAACATAAACCTCTTCTTTCTGTGGCTCAAACTGTCTCCTAAGATTATAAATCATTCCCTTCTTTCATATATATTGATTTGTAACTTGTACAGATTGTGCTCAGGTTCCCCAGTGAGGATTTTCTTTTGGACTCTTTAGTTACCAATTGAGCCCACAGTGGAGTTCTAGAGTATTATTCCAAAGGGCATACACTGCATAAAACCTGCTAGGAGTGGAAAATGCTACCCAACAGATTATTCTGGGAAATGGAAGAAAGATAATCTCAAAATTCTGGACACAGTTAGGAGCTTGGCAACTGCATGGGCTGCTCTGCTCCCAAATGTTCAGTAAATGCTGACAGTATTAAAGCCCATACACAGAAGCTTCCTGCAAACATTAACTCTTAAACATATGCAGCAGTGATTATGAGGCAGTTACTTTGAAGTAATCAGATTAAAAGTTTTAGATTAAAACAAGTAGACAGTTTCTTAAGCCTACAAAAAGCAGTTTTTCCTTCTGGACTGTCAGGATAGCCCACAAATTATTCCTCAAACAAACCTAGCTGGTACTCACAATGTCAGTATTATAATGTTAAATGGCAATGACTAGTTATTGTTATTGCCACTTTCTCTCATCCTCACTTTTGATCTCTAAGGTTTTTATGAAGGCCCTCTGAATGAAGGTATGCTCTAATCTTCCACATCAACTAACATTTTAAACTAGGTTCTTATGAATAATTTTAACAACTCCCTCCAAACAATAAGGTCTTTTTATCCCATATGCATTCTTCATGAACAGCACTTAAACCTACTACTATAACCCTTCAAGCACATCCTGGGACTCTTCTCACCTGGAATCCATGCTTTGACTCCATAACAACTGTTTTTGCACAACCTTCTTAATTTTTTTCCTAAACTCCTAAGCAGTATTTGGACCATGAATCTTTCTCTCAGTCACACCTTCAGCACTTCTTTCTACAGCTGTTCTTCTTTCATGTTACATGGGAATTATGTGCAGAGTTCTATTACCTATTCTCTGCTTCACAGTGAAGCAATTTGTTTAGTCATTTGTGAACTTTTCCTGTTTTCCATTAATATCAGTCTGAAAAGTTCACATGCTTCATGAACAATAGAAAAGGAGAAAAATCCAAACCCTCTCCAAAGATATGTATGTGTGCATCTTCATACAAGCTCAGAAAAAAAAAAAAGAAAAAATATGCTGGCACCTGAGACCCACAGACCTGTGCTCTGTATTCTCCTGCAACTCACAGGAATGCAGTAAAGGAGACTGTAATTTCTGATCTTTAATCCCTCTCACTAGCACTGAGCAAATTGCACTGTGGTCGTAACCTTCTCCACCCAATCTTTCCTACATGGAAATTAAGTGGTGCTTCCCACAGGATATTCTACTTTGTGTGAATTGATGTTTGTAGGACAGGCAGACAAAAAAACAGGCTGAAAGATTCCAGAATTCCATTCAGCTGCACATGTGCCTCGTCCAAATATACATATTTTCTTTGATTTAGAGTGGCTAAGCTATGGTTCTGAGCTAAGGACTCAACTCACGTTTTCATGCTTCATGTGTTTCAGGAGACGCAGCTCTCGATACGCTCGTTTGGCAAAAAGTTCAGACTGGAACGGGCGGTACAATTTCTTAATGGCCACTTTGGTACCACTTCTTCCATCGACGGCTGAGCTTTAAGGGAAAAGAAAGAGTTTGGTGAGGAAGGATGGAGGCAAGTCTGCAAACTCCATCAAGCCCGGCCAGCACTGGGCAGCGGCTGCATCCTGCCCCATGTTGCCGGGCCCTCGGCCCGCAGCCGCCCGTGCCATGGGGCGAGACCACGTCCCCAAAGCACCTCTGCCAGCAGCCGTCTCATTCCCTTCCTTTAAAAGCCTGCCAGACTCTGTGATGAAATGTAGACAATTATCAGAAGCTTTAAAGAGGAACATCTGCGGAAGGGGAAAAATATCCCAAAACCAAAAATAAGACAAAACCTCCCGCAAAACACCCAAACCCGCCCACCAACGCGGAGCCGAACAGAGGAGCCCGCCCCAAGGGCTAAAACACCCCGGGCTTCAGAGACCCGCTCCGGGGCTGGCCAGCGGCGGGCAGCGCCCCCCGGGCAGGGCTGGGGCAGCGCTCCGGGGACGGAACAGGCGCCGGTCGGCTCCCCTGGCGGAACAGCCGGGCCCAGGGCGGCCAGGTGAACAGCGGGGCCGCCCCTCTGCACCCGCGGGGCCGCCTGAACCGGGCGGGGCCAGCCCGGCTCCGGACAGCAACCGGGAAAAGTTGGCAGGGAGCAACACGCCGGAGGGCCGGGCCCGGCAGCATCCCCCGGGCCGGGACAGAGGCCGCCGCCCCCGCCGCCCGCCCCNGAGCGGCGCCGCCCGCGCCCGCCCCGCGCAGCCCCGCCGGCAGCACCGCCCGCCGCCTCGGCTACCCCGGGGGACCGGCACCGAGATCGGGACCGGCACTGGGATCCGCACCGGCCCGGCACCGCCCTCCTTCCCCGCCAGCCCGGGCCCCGGGGGCTGCGCTCCCCGGCGGCGGCGGAGCGTGCCCGGACAGGGAGGCAGGTGCCGAGGCTCTCGCTGTTCTTGCGAGTCCTTGCAGTGGGGACCAAACCCCTCCCGGCCGTCTCTTCCCCGCCACGGTGGGACCCCTCAGGCGGGGCCCGTTTTGCGTTTGTGCTCAGGTTCCGCTGAGGTGCCATCGGCTGCTGCAGCAAAGTGTTGAGGAGTACGAGAGCTGGTAGAGCTGGGAGTCCAAAAGTGAGGTTTTGTATGGCCTCTGCCCTGAGACGAACAGTTGAGGCGTCCCCAGATCATCCCAGGGTCAGACCATAAGTCACAATAACATTTCATATAGTTAAATAAAAACCAGCACACACTTGGTTCAGGTGCTCAGAGCAAGTGGTTCTGTGCATGGCTGAAGTGAACTGGAATGGAACTGTTGCAGCGGTGGCTTGAAATGATTGCAGTGCTGGAGTACGGACACAAGCAACCTTCCCAGTAGCTCTGTAAAAAATAGGCCTGGGCCAGCAACACGTGCAAGGCAAAGACCTGGTTTAAAATATGTTTTATGTGTTCTTTGTGTAAATGTAATTAAAATTCTTGTCCTTCAAAGTCTGGTAAAGCCTTTGGGTTTTTTTACTTTGCCCCTGAGCAATGTTGCTGAGGTTAGATAATTCAGATTTGCTGTCATTAGAATTCAATTTGTGGTTTAGCTCTAAAGGGGCAATCTGGACAAGTTTCATGGTTCCCAATGCCCTTATGGTAGTTGCCAGGCGCCCAGACCTTTCCGTGCCTGACTACCAAATGTGGAAGAGCTGCCTTGCCCTTGCTCCTGCCGGGGTACAGGAAGAGCACAACCTTCCAGCTGCCAGCCCTGTGTTCAGTGCTGCTCTCTGCTGACCTCCTCGAATCTCCGGTTTAGTGAGAATGGAGAGCAACCTTCTGACATTCAGCAGTTAACACGAGGCTTGTGTTAAGTGTTAGATCAATGGTAGATGTTTACTTTTAAAAATTCACCGCCTCAGGAAATTGTTTTTTAATTTCTGACATCCCTTCTATGGTGTTTGCCATTCAGATGTTGGCTGTTGTGATATGTGGTACAGGTAAGGTGAAGGATAGAGCTGCTTCCTCTTGTTTTGAACCAGTCCATTAGTTAAATTACTTTAGTGACCATTATATATGTTTCTAATACAGAGAGGATTACTTCTGCTTGTAATACCTCACTTACTTTTCCTTTATCCAAAGTGATACTTTTTTACTGCTTGCTTTTTATCAAGGCAGAAAGATACAGTAGATAAAAGTACTAACTTTTAGCATCAAGACAAGGTCACTCTTGTGCAGAACCTGAGAATATTACAAAGCAACTTTTAAAAAACATTTTAAATTGACAAAGCTATCCACTGCTTGTTTTCCCATGTTTTTCCTTCAAGTAAGTATTTAGGCATACTTTGGATGCCTATATGGATGAAGTAGCTGTGTAGGTCAATATAAAACCAGCTTTCCCCACCAGGTCACACATACAGGAGACGAACTGGTAAACTTACTGAAAAGATTAGGAAATCAGCACTGTCGTAACAAGGAAAGCTTTGTCTAATAAACCATTCAAAACATCTATGAAGGGAATGAGGCAAGAAACTTGGGTCCATCCATGGCTGGTAGGTCTTACAGCAGTGTCACAAAATGCGTGAGTCTCTCCATCCTGCTAGGCACTGCTGGGTACGTGGTGATGTGTTTTCCCAAAGACAGTTTGTGGCAATGGGACTAATAGATGCTACGGCCATATCTTGTTCTGGGCAATGTGTGCTTGACAGGATGGATTAAAAAAAGAATGCAATCAGATGTTTCTGCTTCTGGCATGCGTTTGTTGTAAAGTTAATAGAGAAAAGGGATTTTCTTCAGACATCATTAACAAAAAATAATACATGCATTAATGGTGCAAAAATTTAATTTTTCTAATGCTCATTCCATCAAGGGAAGATTTAAGAGGTATCAAAATGTGTCGAGTTTTTTTTAAAGAGCCAACTTTTGATGTGCTGGATGGTTGCCATCAGCTGCAATGGGATGGGTACAGTACTCTTTCTAATCCCTCTGGGAACTGGGAGCTCAATTTCCCTCCAGCCTGGAGGTGAGGCTTTGGTACTGGAGCAGCAGCTCTACAAGCAAGCAGTGAGAAATCTAACCACGTTTTCCTGAGAAATCCTACATGTAGGAAGTCTGGGGAGAGAGTTTGATGGCAAAGCTGCTCACCACAAACTGTCACTTGGAGATGACAAAATGGCACAACCCTGTTTGTCAGAAGCTGAGCTGTGGCGAGCTGCTGGGGCCTGGGTGCATCAGGGGGGGCAGGGAGAGGAGACTGACACCTGATCTCCAGTCCAGGCACTGATAATGTGCAGGAAAGGAGATCATACAAAGTCCTTTGAAAAATCGAACATCTTCCCACCTTTCTGCCTGTTTATGTCTGTCTTTCATATTATTCTTGATACACTAGTTCACATATGAATAATTTGGCTGTGTAAAACATACCTTAAATGTCAGTAAACATAAAATCTTTCTGAATTGTCAAAAGCTGCTTCCTAGAACATTATTTTTAAGAAGGTTTCTATATCCTCACCTTCAAAAAACACTCTGTGTTTGTCTACTTAGACCTGGAGGAAGTTGCTGTGGAGGAAGTAAGTTCATTCTATTTATTACAACAAGAAGTAAAGCTTAAAAAGTAGTAATTAAAAAAAATCTCAGTTTTAATTGGAAAATACTTTTGTGCTATTTTGTCCCCACCCTTCCCCTGTGGAGTCACTGCCAACTATTTTGCAACTTTTCTGATTTTGTCTTTCTGCTCCATGAGCAGGGTGTTTCTGTTCCAGTTTCTGTGACATGTAGCCCTCCTGTGGGCCTTGCCATGTTGCAAGGTAACTCAGCCATCAGCAGAAAGGAATAAATATGCACCACCTACGTGCTTTCTCTATTTAAAAATATAATTAAGACTATAAGTTTCATTTTTTCAACAGGTCAAGTGAGAACTTACTTAGTAACTTAACTATGTACTGCCCTATTATCCCTGCTTGCTGGAGGATGGTGGAGGAAGAGAGGCCAGTTGTAGAGAGTAGTAGACACCTATGTATAAATCAACTACTTTTAACACTCTCCTAACGTTCTCTCCTCAGAATCCTCCAAGAGGTCCACTCCTACAATAGACTGAAGGACTTTAATTTTTAAACTGTCATAGATTGTTGCAGTATAAGATGCTATAGTCTACAGAGCAAAAAAAAACCTCTTCAAGAATTTCCCAACCTCAATGCAAAAATCTTATGAAAAGAGCATTAATGGATATCACTGGATATCATGAATAGCTTTACTCATTTGTCACTGCATAGTTGTGCATATCTCCTGTTTAAACCACTCAAACCATCATGGCATTCTTACCCCCATCTCACCCATCCTTCTCAATGCTGCTTTCGTTTTCTGTTTCCATCTCAGCCTCATGAGAGAGCTGGGCAGGATAGGAGTACTGTATGTAATTTTTGCACAGAATGCAATTTAACTATGGGCTCTTGATTTGAGGAACCAGGCTCTAATATAAAATAGGCATATATTATCTGAGTGCTAATCCACAGGATATTATTCTATAAGGAAGAAAGTGTTGCTCAGTTGAGGCTGCCAGTTGTGGCAGATTTAGTGTACAGTTGTCTCAGTGCTGCCACTATGATTCAGTATTTCTACTGCATTCAGTATTACTTGTGATCAAATTGGAACCTAAAAGGACTGGCTAAAACCCCTGTGCTATGGTACACATCTTAATTTGTGACAATAACTGGAGCTGGGGGACTATGGGAGTGCAAAATGAAACATTTGTATGTCTGCAAGATTGAAGCCTAATTGAAGAGTTTCACTCATTATGTAGAAATTTCTGGTCAATGCATTAAGTGCCAGATTGGTTGGAAGATCAGTGTTCACATAGAAAGCTCATAATATATTCCCTCTTTGTAGTGAAAACTTGGACCCTTTTAGGTGTATCAGTTCAATATTTTATCTTACAGCAGAAAGATGGGCAGTGGCAGCAACACTAATGTAGCTTTCTAAATCTCTTGATACTAGTGCCTGAAAACCCCTTACCCAGACTCATAAATTAATGACACTTGGTACTCTCACTTGTGCAAGTGTGCTGATTTTCTAAGGACCAGTCGATGCAGTGTTTGCATCCATGACACTGCCAGCAGTAGCAGCAATATGTGAGAAAAAAAGCAGCTGCTTTTAAAGCAAATGGAAGTGTTGCTATTAATTCCTTCCGAAGGACACTGATCTTGTCGAGGCTGAATCCCTTTCTGCTGCTAAGAAAAGACGTAGTTTACCCAATTTACAATGCAATTCTCTTTTCATGAGAGCTAAATCTTTACCACTGCTCATCTGTTGGAGATTCTTGGGCCAAGTCAGTAATTTACAGATGTAGTGAAGGATACTTAAGTAATTTATGCTGGCAGCTCAGTACGGTACTTTTTGGACAGATTCATCTTTGACCAGGTCCCAAGCATGGGGAAAGTGGAGATCTGTTTTCTTGTTATGATCCAGGAGCACATGTGACAGGAAGAAAGGAAGGAAGTAACTTTTGTATTGACTGCTTCCTACCTCTGACAAAGTTTCTTTTCCTGCCAACATGTTGTCCTTGAAAGGGCTGTTCCCCTCCTGACCCTTAGGTCAGCTCCCTGTGTCGGATCCTGCAGCACACTGACCCTCCTTCCCTCTGGCTTTCATCTGGTATACCACATCAAAAAAACACCAAGAGCACGACCTGGAACTCTGCAACAATGCTGTCTAAATAATGACTCGACCTATTGACAATGACGTATTTATTTTCATATATCAATATTGATTACCTAATTTCCTATTTTTTTCCCCTCTATAAATTTTTGAACTTATTAGTAACCCTGCTATTTCAGACTCAAGTAGCTACTTTGTATCTTTAGGGTATGGCACCTGATATCCTCTAAAACATTGCTTTTCCTCTAAACCATCCTTGGTTTTTCTTTCCATTGGTCCATTGTAGATTAAAGTTTTTTTATTCCTGCCTGCTTTGGCTATGTCATATCAATTTCCTGTTGCTGGGTTTCAGTGCTGATGAGGTAAAGAACTTAAAAAATACAGATGCAGATTCTAAAAGTGTATTGTATACTTAGGCATGTTAAAAGACTGAGATGAATGCAAAAGATTTTCCTTTTGCAAGACCTTTTGCTGCCAGTGATGATAAAATTACTAGACTTGGAGTTGCACTAACCCTGATTATAGAGTGAGATAATACATACTAGAAGTGATTTCAATTCACTAGGTAGATGGATAACAAGCTCTTGTGACTGAAAGCTGAAATGAGATAAATTCAGATTAAAAGTAAATTGCTAACAATGTTGGTAATCGACCAGAGAAAGCCCTTGGACAGCTGTGTTCTCCCCACTGGAAGCCTGAGCTGCCTCCTCCATGAACAAAGCCCAGCCATGCTCCACTGAGCCTCCCCTCCGTGCCTTGCAGGTGGCCAGGGATGAGAGCACCTGATTTAGCATGGACTAAACCCTACACTGCTCTCCTCAAGCACACATGCAATGTACAGAGCTCCTACAAAGGCACAACTGTGCCACTGAAAAGTAGGACTGCTGTCAGGAGATTAAACCCCCACTGTTGAAGCAGGCACCACTACAAGTTTTGCAAATAACATTTGGGCCATGTAATCAATGCCTTTGTTAATGACATTTTTAGCAAATGATTTTTTATAAAAGCTCTATATTTACTTACTCTTTCAAATTTACTTTTGAGCCATCTGCCTCACCAAGCCTGACAAAGCCCTCACTCCTCTTTATTTACCTCCATCTGCCTGTTTGAGTTGGCTGATAAATGTTTTCTTCCATCTGTGTTCAAATGATAAGCATTGTTAGTGTTAAGCCTTCCACCTTGCTGTCCCACTGGGGTACTGGCTTTCCAATTACCCCTCCTGCTGTTGTAAACTGATAAAGTTATGAAATTACAGGCTCAAGTTGAATTGCCACAAGGGAGCTGGTTACCTGCTCTAGAAAAATACTTTAATTATTGGTTTTTGAGGTCTAAGTAATTGCCTTCATTTTACACATCTAGGAAAAAGATGTCTGTCTCCCTATTGTTTTTTTCTTGACATTAAAATGAGATGATGTACAGGTTTTGATGCTAATTCATTAAAAAGGGCTGAGCTATTGTTGCCCATTACTGTCACCTTTGATTAGTTTAAATGTGGCTATGACCATCTTCTTCCTACATAATTTATCTCCTAGAAAAAAATTGCATCTCTGAATGTCAAAGTAAATATTCAGAGGAAGATTCAGAGTTGCCAAACAACAAATTTTGAAAGCAACATAAAGCTTTCTTTCTACCTTAAGTGGCAGAGCTATGGCAAGCAGTTTTACACATCCTCTGAAGCATTTGACAACAGCCACCCTCAGAGCCAGGAAACCAGATTTAACAAATGAAGGGACAAACCTCATAATAAATTAATTATTGCCAGACATAAAAAGTTCTTGTGAAATCTTTTTACTTCATCCTTGGCCCTTCCAACTGAAATAGAGCTGCTAAATAGGCTGGTAAACCCAGTATCAGATTTCAGAGAAAATAAAGCACTGAGTTACTTTTAACTGGCAAACAAATTTTAAAAATGTTTAAGATATGACTGAGTGAATATTTTCATTATGTAGTTAGACAAATAGTTTAAAGGTTTAGAATTTTTTCACCTATTTTAGTAATCATGAAATTCAGTCATTGCATGATCATGTTGAGCCTCATCCAGCTTCAGAGGAAGACAAAGTAATGATGGCTGACAGCACTTCAGTGGAGTCACAAGAAATCCATGCAGGCATTTACTTTCAGATTAACATGCCCTGGGGAAAGTTGAATACAAGTGGCTGCATTTCATTGGATGTAAGTATTGGGTAACTGGTCAACATTACCAAAACAGTCTATCACTTAGTCCACAAATTAGAAGCATATTTTCTAGACCGAATGCCGATTTCTATTTCTGAAAAAAGCAAAGTTCTTGGACTTGATTTTTTGGTTTTAAATCTGTTTATTAAGAAAAAGCCTTTCTTTTTACATAGAAAAGATACAGAGGAAAGTAAATGCAGTAGAATCCATTACCTTATATAACTGCTATACAATTGAATGTTAATGACAAAAATTTCAGAAAACCTAAATATTATAAAAAGCCACCTCCAAAATAAGACTCTGACAGAGCAAGAACAAGACACAAATTAAACATTAAACAGCTGTGAATCACAAGTGTGTACAAAGACACAGCCAATACAGTACAAGAGGCCTTGTGCCAGAAGGATGTTCCTGCTACAGTATTATGCATATTATGTTCCTGTATACAGTATAATGGAGGAATCAGACAAATTTAATTATTTTAAAAAATCTCAGTATCTGATGTATCCTGTGATTTTTAATTGAATTTTCCAACTTTTCAGAGTCAGAAAACCTTTAAAATTTTGCTTAAAAAGAAACTCCAATTAGAATATGTCAAATTCTTGAATCTCCTTGTTTTGTCATGGGTTCCAATGGCAATTCGTAGATGACTTTCCCAAGGATTTTGTGAAGGAAAATAAGACAATGTGGAATATTTAATTCAAAGCTGTGAAGTGAACCGAGCACTCCTGCATTGCCATCTGGGACAGCCTTTGCTGAAGCCTGCAGAAGTCTCCAGAGCTCTGCTGTGGTACCTTCAAGGCACTTCTGTAAAGCCAGGCAAATTCACCAACGGTCCAGCAATGGCATGGTGAGGAATGCCACCGGGAAGCAAAACTGTCTCACAAATGGGTATTGTGCAGTTTAAAAAATACATGTGGAAAAGAATGAGAACAGACACTTGAATAGCAAGAGAAGAGAAAGATTTATTTTTACTGACTTTCAACTGTTGTTAAGATTGCTTGAGAGACATCCAGTATATGTGTAAGACCACCACAGATATGACTACATATGCATATTCTGTCTATCTCACTACCACGCCCTCTCTTCATAAAGGCACTAACTATAAATAGTACGAAAACAGAGGGATAAAATGCCACAAAAAAAATTAAAAGGATTGCTTGTGTGGACTTCTTGTTTATGTTTGTATACATTCATGCTTTAAATGTACAATTTTAAAATTAATTTAAAAGGTCACCTTTATTTTGGCAATACAACTGATAAAATGAAACATGCAGAACACGCAGCTTGACAGAACTCAGTGCATAATTTTGTCAGAATGAAGCAGTTCTTTACCATCCTTTGTGAGTTGGGAATACATTCATATTACAAGGCAAAAAAAGCCCCCACCCAAAACAGACAACATCTGGCTTCTGTTTAATGCATCTGTTTTTCCACGTCTCCTCCAACATCTTTGGATAGTAAAATCTATGTCTGACCACAGGTTAAATGGTATGGTTATATTTTAACAGTCTTCATAGTGCAGGAAGGCAAGACAGAGCTGCCTGTATTCACTGTTCTATCTCCAGGCTGTCCATTTTTAAGTCGGGTGGTTTAAAGCTATTCACTTCTTCATAGGTAAGTTCTGTAGAGGGGGTGTAAGGAAGAGAGAAGAATTAGGTGGTACTTCCTCTAAAAGAAAAATATTCCAGACAAAGCAGTTCTACAGATACACATGACCTGTAGTTTCTATTTCCAGCCTCTTTAGCGTCCAGATCCAAAAACAGACTGAATTCACTAGGAATTCACTAGGAATCCTCCTCTTAACCTCAGAATACAAATTAGACTCACAAACACTGTTATTGTACAACATGACTGTCCCCTTCAACTAATTACTAAAACACACAGGCCCTGAAATGAAAACATCAATTATGCTGTCAGATGACCTGCCAAAATGATGTAATAAAAGACAAGATGTAATAGAAAATGGAATCTTTAAAAGTACCTAGATAGGTTTTAAAATGTATACTTTTAACTCTGGAGAACATTCTCTATCATCTCTCAGTTAGTTGCCTTCAAATATATAGCATTTGCAATTCTGTGCTAATTCCTTGGGATCCTGGGTTTTTTTTGTTTTGTTTTGTTTTTTTAATGTTTTACTGTAGCTGACTTAATTTTACGGTACTTTGAAAAAATTTTCTTTTTGTCTTAGAAGCATGTAATAGCTTTCATCAGGAAATTCCATATTCATCAATAGCTAGAAATATGGGTTACTTGCTATTTTACTCTGCTTTGGGAATAACCCTTTATCTTTTCATGCTAACAGTCATGTCAATGTTTTCTGCCTTCGATATGAATGGAATATGTTGTCAGTGGCTACATCTTTTGTCTTTTCTTAAATTAGATGCTGCTTTTTAAGGACCAAATCCTGTTTGCATATGGCTAACTTCAGGTTATGGCATTACTTCAGGTTCTGTTTTCCAAACAGTGATGTTTAAATAATATCAAACTCATGCCTATTACCTTTTTTATTAAGTAACTCTGTCTGAGACAGCGGCTATGCCTGCAAGCATACCCAGGACTCCTCTAAAAAGTATGTAAAAAATCTCAGGACTGAATCTTGCTTATGCTCTCGTTGTGTTATGCTGTACCACTGTGTACAGTTTCAGTGAGGGCTTTCTCTGAAGGAAATTCTGTGTGCAGAACTCCAGGCATCGGAGGACTTTGAGTGACTGACTTAAGACTATTACATAGAATTACAGGCAGCCAAGGACGAGCTACAGCTCAACTTGGAGAAGGCAGTGTCCTCACAAATCAGACACCTGGAACTGTATTAGAAATTATTCTCACTGGCTATGTGGTTTATGTTTATGAAGCTCTTTACCCACTTCTCACTGCACCTACTCAGCAGAGATGTGTGCAACTGGAGCAACAGCTAAGGAGAGAATGTATAGCATTCAACTCTGAATAGCATACTCTTGGCCTCTAAAATTTTGAAGTATTTTCTAACTGATTAAACATGTCAGTAAGAAATCTATGAGCTTGGGCTGCGAGCCTCAGCAGTGTGCAATGGAGGCCAAGACAACTTTGAAGTGCATAATGTATAAGACAAAGTGCCTGTAATCTCATTTTACTTTGGTGCTCAGTCCCTTGAGTTCAGGCACCACTGATTTTTAACTTGAACAGAAAAGGAGCAGAAACATTCCATCGACATCTTGAGAAATTGGGTCAATATTTCATCAACACTACAAACATTTTATGTCATCTTACTTAAATGTGGCACATGCTTTACTTGAAAATAAAAAGTTTATTCCCAAAGACAGAAATATGGCCAGAGGGAAGAAGGAAAAACAGCAAACTTGCTCTGCGAGTTTGGAGATTTTTCTCTCAGGCCTTTTCTTAAACCTGAATAAAGAAGGAATTTGACCTGTAGTTCTGTCAAAGGTCTATAAAGTAAAAAATGATACATGATAAATGCAGTCATAAATAATATGATACTGCCCTTCCAAGAGAATTTACCTTCATGTCCTCATTTCAGTTTAGAAAGTGTTAAGCTAAGATTGTTCCTGAAATAATTTCAATGGAGTTTCATCACAAACAGAAATCTGCTTCATGACTCAGAAATTGTTAAACTTTCCTGTTAAAGGCTCCGGCAACTGAAAAAGCAGCAGAAAAAAAATCATCCACTCCTAAGTACAGCAGCAAATGAACACTCAGCAACAAGATGTATGGGTGCTGCTGTAGGCTGCCAGGGTTTGCAAAGGAGAGCATGTGTAAGGACTAAGTGATGCCAGTCAATCCTCCTTGTTTGTAGAGACACATACAGCTTCTACAAAAGCCTTTCCACGGCTCTAGGAGGTTGATTCATTGTAGAGAGAGTCATGACCCCACAATTATTTTTCTTTAAGATACATTTGCTGTAGACAGTCTGCTTTCACCTCTCTAATGCCCAGGCATGGCACAAGTGGATAGGTATGAGTAAAACATGAGAGTATTCTTCATCATAAACGTAACCACTATGATAATACATTTTTATCGAATCTTTCTCAAGTAAAAGTTACAGAAAATGCAAACAGAAACAAAAGAACATTTATTTTATGGAAGACATATTTCATCTTAACCCAAGGAAAAACCATTATTGATAAACAGAAAGAATAATTTTTCTACGACATTATTCTCAATTTAAAATCTCTACTAAGGAATTTTTAGAATAATATGTCCTCTTTAGGCAGTGGTGAAATTGGACTGGACTTTTCAATGTACTTGCAATCTAATGTTGAGCCACCTTACTTCCATGATACTGCAGTGCAATGACTGTGTTGCAAGCATGGAAGTTTGTTGCAGTATTTAACAAAGAAAGGTGTTGGGGTGTCACTCCCAAGTAAAATCATCAACTATTATCTCAAACAGGACCAATAGCATCGTGTAGTTATTAATCCAAATTCCTTTGCTATCCAAAGAATTATTAACAAAATACACATACATCTATGTGGGTAATATTACTTTCTGGTTCTGGTCAGAACTAGACCAGAATCCCAAGTAGTGTCAGTTGTCCCAGTTACTTCAGCTGGGGATCTGACCTAGAAAACTAAAAGCAAAACAGAATGTGTCATTACCTGGTAGCTAGCATCAGCTTTTAGTTAAGCTTTCACTGGTACAGGGAATCTAGTAAGGAGATGATAAAAGGGGGGCTAGTGGGCAAAATCCAGAGAGGAAATAGAAGCCTTTCCACCTTCCACTCCCACAAGCACACATATAAACTTATCTTGTTTGCCTGGGGCTTAAAAGTTCAAATTCTTCTGGCTAGAAATGGAGGAAAACTGTTGTTTAAGTAAGGCTTTCTTCTGCTACATGTCTTAACTAGTGCATGCAGTTCTGATACCTTTCCATTCATCTATGGTTCGCTCCTTGTTCTCGATGGACTCGTCGTAGAGCTCGGCCTCAGGTTCATCGTCGGGGTCGTGGTACTGCACAAAGTAGGGATGCGCGAGCGCTGCCGAGGCAGTGATCCTTTTATCGCTGTCTAAAATAAGCATCTTCTCAAGAAGATCTACAGCTAAGGCAAAAACAGAAATGCAGTTCAAAGCCAGAAGAGACCATGAGGAAATAAAAGGCAACTGACAATAGGCTGTGTTTACACACAAGCTGTTCTCACTCACCTTAAACACAATTAATATTACTGGCAAAATTTAGGCAACATAAAAAGCAAGTTTTGAAGATTTTGTACTGCGAGTACAAAAGAGAGATGAAGGAAGCCTCTGGTTTGCTTGTGGCATACACAAAGGTTCAGTATAGTCAACTGGAGATCTGATTCACCTCTTCATATATCCAAGGACTTAATTCTAAAAAGATCCGTGTGTGCTTATAAGGTGATATCCTGTGTTGTGCTTAAGTTTGCACTGATCAGGACCAAGCTAAGTAACTTGTGAATAATGAAGTGTGAGATTACACTTCTGATAAGCTGAACCAATGAAACGATCAGATGAAAACCCCAAAGCAACTTCACAGGATCCAGCATAAACAAAATAAGTTTGAAGTTGACATTTGAAGTATACTAGAAATAAGAGAGAGTTGTATGGCTGAAATTAGTTTTTTAATGGAAATTTTATAACTATTTCAAGTACTAATTTTTTACTGCTTTCATATAAGCATTGGCATTAATTTGCCTTTATGCTATTAATACATATCATGCTCTCATGTACATCAGGCAAATAAATCCCATTTTTTAATATGAAAATGTTCCAAACTACTTGTATTTGTAAGAATAAAATTGTATTAATACACAAAATGAATTCAAACCGTTTTAACTCACAATACTTCTCTATAATGTGCACTTGATGGAACTGACCTGATACTGCAGTGAGATGACTGATGACTCAAATGTCTCCTTTTTATGTCACAAGAAAAAGTTCACAGAAACATCTCTTTTGCATAAGCAGAACCAATTGATTAGGCAGAAAAACAATTATACAGGATCACATCAAAGGTCTGCCTTATCCTGTGTCCAACAATGGCTCATATATTCCTAGCAAATAATACTCCAAAGAGTCATTCAAACAGCTACACTTCCTGTTATATTCTTCTGCTTGCCAGCAATTTACGGCTCACGGCCTTCCTGAGCCAGAAGTGATGTCTCTAATCTAGACCCCATGACATTGTAATTTATTTCTGCTATGTACAGCTGGCTTTTGCTTTTCATCCATGGACCATTTCTCTTTAGGAGGTTCCTGTAATCTCCATCAGAAACAGAAAGACACAGGCTTCATGAAGGAAAAACAGTCTCAAGATGAAAGGTTAAGCAATGCTTTTCTCACTGGTATTATTATTATTATAATTATATTATTATTATTATTAGTAGTAGTAGTATTAGTATTAGGATTAGTATTATGATGGATTATACAGCAAGGAACTCAAGGAATGCTTGAGTCCCTATGTTAGTGAAAAATTTTATCTGTCAGTTTGGCTTTCTTACCTAATGGATTGGCACCACGAAACACTGCTTTCAAATCCTGTTGAGGCATATGTGGAAGAGATTCGATGTATTTTCTTGCCTAGAAGTAAGTCAATATACATACCATATCCACAGGGTTAAATTTTGCTCAGCTGTAATCACATCAACTCCAAAAAATCAGACATTGTATTTTTTATGTTTCTTATACATAGAAAACCTCTTTACATAAAACCACAATGTATGACCTTGTTTCAAACGTTCACTTCTGTATACTGGACAACAAGCAAGAGACTTTTAAGCAGGTGCATTTTGGTTTAAGGCTTGAGTGTTAGCACTGTAGTTTTCACCTGTGCTTACTGGTTCATTGCAGTATATCCCCAGGGAACACATGCATGTAACACTCAATCAGAAACTGCAGCCTAAATTATCTTTCAGTTACCCTCAGCAAAGTGGTATAATTCAATCTGCAGCCTTCCCTCCTCTCTCTTCTTTGGTGAGATGTAGCTTCATTAACCAAAGAACAAATTCTGATACTCCATGGGAACAGATTTTCAGATGTTTAACAGAATTTAAGAGCTTGCCTTTTCACTGTGGCTGTGAAAGGTTAATACAAACTCAGCTAGTAAAAGGCTGCCTGGATACAGGATCCACAAATGTCAGCCTGACACTGCATGAGCTATGAATTTTTAGGCTAAGGTAGACAGGTTGGCAAGAGAAGAGGCTGCATACTTGGATCAGACAGAACAGGGAATTTGGAAAAGGAATTGTCAAAAAAGAAGCAGGTGGCTATTCCCTAAATCCATAAAAATCCTCAGCTGGTCTTAGGACAAACCCTAACCCATTTAAAACATGTTTGTGTTACACAGTTGTCTTTCCACATTTAGCAGTCCTGTTAGAATGACACTATCTGCAGAAGGCTAACTAAGCATCCTTGGCCTATGGAAAACAGCAACTAATAGCAATTAATCCTAACATGACTGACCAAGATGCAGTGAAAATTACCTCCAACCTTGCCCAGAAATCCTCTGAAAACAACATAGACCTATCAGGCACTTACTAGCCTGTCCCCTCTGCTTATTTACTCACCACAGAAACCTGACCAAGAGAATCCCAATGTCAAAATTATTCTGAAATGCAATTACCATTTAAACTCATATTAACATGAAACACTGACAAACACCTCAGTAACTTGTGCTGAAATATCCAAGGATCTTTTAGTTTCTAGTTCTTTAATCCTCTGCTTATAACTGAAAATAGGCTTGGCATTTCAGCAAATTTCTGACATTGCTGTTACAGGAATGTTAAAAAATTGTCCATGTCTGCAAGCTGCTTTAAGAAATACCTAAACAATAAGGTCAAACTACACGGTAAAGAAGAACTAGAATGAAGAAACTCCTTTGCAGCTGGCAATTACCTCCAAGCAAGGTATGCATCTCATTTGACATTGCTCCTCTAATCAGGCAGCAGCAGCCCAGAGGTGACCTAGCAGCACTCCTGTTCATTAACCTAGTTTTTGTGTTCTCCCTGTGCTCTAAAGGTATAATTAGCCCAAATAAAATAGTTTCAGGATTCCTGTACCTCACTATGGTAGAGCTATGCTCTGAAACACAAGAAATTAAAAGAACAAAGCATGTACTATTTCCAGTAAGTATTTAAGGTGTTATTCTCATGATCAAAAAGCTCACTAGTTGTGGGTAAATAACACATTTGTATACACTACTGAGAATGTGTTAGAGCAAAACCTGTAGGATCTTAACAGCACATGAAGGCTACAAAAGGACCTACGAGACTATACAATGACCTATATTTAGGACAGCACAATCTGAGATTTGTTGGTTGATGAAGTCTCTGGCAAAAGGATGAATGCTTAGCTAGCCTCCTGCCCCAGCCATTCCTAGGTGCTGGGTACCCCAAACTCTGGGACTCTGTATTGGCCTGTGATGATGTGGTTTCATTATGCTTGGACCTTCCAGAAATACAGCTCTGGCTCTCCTATTGCTCCTTACTTAACCCACTAGTGTATTCATTAGTAAGGTCAAAAGAAGGCTGTCAATATATACACAAGCTGAGAAATAGCCATTAGTATTAGTCTGAGGTGTATACAGAAGAGGTTTAAGAAAACAGCTGCAGCTTAGGAGGTATCTGTGTGCTGGTGTTTATCTGAACTCTTACACTGTGCCCATCACCTGCCTTTATCAAACAATACTACATTTCATTCCTCAGCTGGCTATCCACAGTTACTGCTTACAGTGAATCTTTAAAGTGTCACTTTTGATGAGAAATTAACTGGAAATCATTAATTTACTAGATTGCTATTTTAAAGAAGTCACATGGAAAGTTAAAAAGCCCACTTTTAACTGTGAATATTATCAAGAAATTGGACCTGATGCAAGCATTTAGAGAGATGAATAAATATGATTTTCACATTAGGGATCTAAATAGAGCACTCACGCAGAACACACATTATTTGATTTGGACACATCTCTGTTTAGAAACCTCACAACAATGGAAAGCATACAGAGACATCAGATTTAATAGCACCAATATAATGCTCGGAGCTGAGCACCAGTTTGAATTTTTTAAAATTATAAGCAATTTAAAAGATCATTGGGACTGATTTCTTAACTCTTTGCAAAAACTGAGTACATGAGAACAAATATCAAAATTTATCCAGGTGACAGTCAAGGCATCTGGATGCCTCCAAAAGCGTATTTTTTGAATGGTGGCATTCTAGCAGCAAAAACCAGGGATCATTTTAAGGTATTTGCTCATTTCCAAATCAGAATGTCCATGTTACACAGGCAGTGACATACAGTGCCAGTTAGAGAAAGAATACAGAAAGTCAGCTAACTGAATGAATGTGAACTCACATGTTCTGATGATATCTTCTTCAGAAGTTCCGAACTCGGCGTGCCCACAACTTCCATTATTCTCTTCAGCTGATCAATATCTGCATAATTTCAGGGAAATAAACAGCACACAGTCCTTCTGGGTTTAGACAGTTAATGAGCTTCCATGCATGTAACTAAGACGCTTAAAACCATTCAGCAAGACAATTCCACCATGGCTCATGGAAGGACATCAATTCATACCTGCTTAAGTCTAGTCCTGGAGTACCAAATTCTCTACTGTACTATATTACCTTGTCAGGTATGTCAGCTGCATGAAAAATATTGCTGTCCTAGTTCCCAATTTATTACATTTTAAAGCTTAATCTTCATAGCATATTTATGTTTCAGCAATCTGAGGGATTTCTGAAGATCAGTCTAATATGATACACAGCTCATAGGCCTGGATTACTAAGCTGAAGACTGGCAAGTGAAAAGTTCTCATTTGGTACCTTTAAAAATTTGTTTTATAAAGGTCTCAAGATTAAAAACTTTGAAAAGGTTAATTTTTCATTGTCACCTAGGACCTGTAAAGTATATTGCATCTTTTATAGAGACTCAAGATTATTTTACAGCTTTATTTAAATTGATATAATCATATAGTTGTAGACAATATTTTATAACAACAAAAAAAATCTTATTTCTTGTGAACTAGATATATTGATTTTTTCAAATACCATGTATCATGTAATCAAACAGTCTGAGGACAGTCATCTCCCTATGATGATACAGCTGGAGAATGCCCGTGGTTCCAATAGAGTCTAATGATGCTGAGCACAACAGAAAGGCCAGTGGGGAGACTTGGTCTCAGCTCTCTTAAGATTATTTCAGGCAATTCTAATGTCATAATGCTTTGCACCCAGCAACAGCTTAGTATTAGCAGAAGTGTTTGTTTTTGGAGGAGTTTCAGAGTAGCAAGAAATGTCAATATTCAGTACAGAAGAATGTGCTTGTGTTTCTAATCATAGAAGCTTGATGCAGTTGTTTCCTCATTACTTACTATGTGTTTTTCTTCAGTTTTCTTTTATTATTTTACTACTCTCCTCAGAAATGTCTCTTTTTTGCTCCTGCCAGCACAGGAAATGCCAATGGAAATCTCTGATGCTCCATCAGGGACCACAGCACAGTGCTGCAGAAAAGAAAGGGCTTTGTTGCTCCTGTGGCATTTCTGAAACTACTGGCTTCTTTTAATATAACAGGACATAATAGACCTATTAATTCACTGATTATTTAAAAGTTAACTAATTTGCATTTTCTGGAACTTTCAGCCTAAAAGCAGTTCTATTTTGTTAAATCATATTAGCTGATGAAAAAATTATGCCTTTACTCAGCTTCAGTTTTAGCATATTTCAATAAAATCCACACATGGAAGAAATCTACCCGGTTGTAACTAGGATATTATTTAAATACAGATACACAAAAGAATAAATGTAACTTTTTTGTTGTTTAGGAACATCTGTTACTGGTTTTTATCCTACTAGTGGGACTCATATTCAGTTGTCATATACACTGAACTGAAAGATTAGCAAATTGTTTATTCTTTTACAAGTTTGTTACCTCAAAACCATGTCCATAGAAACACTCAAATCCTTAGAAAAAAAAAAGGAAGAATTAGAGAGGTTTTTTTTTTTTAGTTCCATTTTAAGTTTTACATTAAGGATACAATCATTTCCTGGAAACAGAGCCTTTCCCTTCAATAGCTCTGCCATGATACATCCCACCGACCATATGTCAACTGCCAAAAAACAGAGACAGAAATGTGCACAATGAATCAAAGGGATCCTTAAACACAGCTGCTTCTTGGTTTAAAACTATCACTACATCCAGCTATAGCAAAATACAAGCCTTCACAGTTTACCTGTTTGATTGTAGTGCATCCAGTTTAACATAATTTCTGGAGCTCTGTACCATCTTGTTGCAACATATCCAGTCATTTCATCATCAGTTTGACGAGCTAAACCAAAGTCTAAAATCTACAGAATAAAAATAAAATATTAATTTTAAAAAACCCCTTTCACTTTTGTTATAGGTCCCGATTTTCCCATTACTCATTTCTGAGTTTTCTGTAGTCCCTCACTATTGGTGAAGTAAAACAGCAGCACTCTGCAGACGAGCTCATCTGCTGTCCCTGCTGTATCCATGCAGCCTCTGGTGCTGCATAAAGATATTTCCACTGCAATGAACCTGGTGCTTTGTTCTCCAAGGCAGACTTTGTATTTTGCCTTGAGTTCAATTTTCCATTGACATTCATTTACTAAAAATAAACACTGCTGCTATAAAAAATGAAATATTATTATCAACTCGGAGTGTTTGTGTAAATTGCTAACAGCAAGTGCCAATGACTGTTTAAAGATCAAATAAGCTGATCACAAATCTGCAGAATTTCTGTTGTCTTATTTTCTTATGTCTGAGCATTTACTCAAATGACACATTGTCCCAATACCACTAGGAGAGAAATGTATATCCTGTGTAACAATGTAAATTTAAATCACACCCCATTTGTTTTCAGTAGAACTTGCCCACCAAAACAAACAAAGGAGCTCTGTTTACGTACAGAGAGGCTTGATTGCAAAGTGTGCTAAGTTTACATTGATGGGAAGTTATTTCAACTGAATTTTCCCAGTAATTTCCTTACTTTCTGTTCTATTCTCTGGTTAGTAGATGTCCCACTAATTATGGACCCTAGCTCTAAGAGAGACTGCCTTGAAAGGGCACCATCTGAGCCTCAGTGCTGTTAAGTCATTTGAGCTAGCCACCATCTCTTCACATAGAAATGTGAGTAAGATCATTGAGTATCTCCTCTGATGAGATCCAGGATTATTTATTAAGCTGATGGCTAATCCTTTTCACAGGGAATAAGAAAATTTCAAGAGTATAATTCAAAATTCCTCAGTTATAATCCAATTAAAAGATATAAAAAGCCTAAAGAAAAATATTAAGATATAAATAATTAACATCTTTACTTCCAGTATAGTTTAAAAACATAATTTATTTCTTAAGTAAGTGAAGAAAAATGGATTAGGCAAACAAACACAAATAATGGTGTGAAACTCAAACACTAATGCCCTTATTTTTAGAAGGATTTTGTCAATATTTTTCCTTAACAGCTGATCCCTTCCATCAAATGTGCACGCACACATACACACACACTTTCCTTCTTTTTGCTTCTATTTCCTTTTGGTTAGTACTTGGAAATATCCACTAGTTTGTCCTATTAAAAATAATTTGAGGAAGTAAAGCTATAAATATAAACAAAGCAGAGAACAGTGTAACAAACTAGACAGGGAGGTGCACAGATTTCATAATAATAGAAAAAAACCAGTAAAACTCTCCTTTACTTCCAGTACAAAAATACAGTACACCTTTTAGAGAACATGATCAAACACAGATGACCCACAAATTTTCACAGATGCTGAACATACATGCATGAAGACATTAAAGAGATAATCATGAAACTTGCTGAGCATCTGCAAGTTTCACTAAATCAAACAGGAACTACAGTTTCTCGCCACAGATCCGGATTAGTGCAAGAACCTAACTGCACTACTCTTACTCATTATTGTGATTTTTTGCTGATCTTGTGGTATTTGGAGTCTTTTCTTAAATCCCTTGCAGCTGGAATAAAGTGATTACATCAGAGACTTAGAAACAGGAATAAAGATGTTTCTGGCTGTCATGGAGAAATGTTTAACTTCTCATTCTTAACCTTAAAGGCTTAGAAAGCTACAACACATCTTTTCCTCCTCCAGGGTCTCAAGCTTACCATGTAGTATCATATCACACAGACACACCAAGAGTTGTATTTATATAGATGTGTACATCAAAATAGCATTTGGGAAGCAAAGGACTATAGGATTCTTTTTGGCTCTTTGAGTTTTTTTGTTTCTCTGTCTTACTGCCTGTAATTGGTAATACTGGTATATTTGTTGCCACCATTATTTAATTTAGCTTGTATGTTCTATAGAGACAAAAATGAAAGTTGCTACAAGGCTTCATCTATACATGGCAGATGCTGATACATATCACAGGTCAGACTCTCAAGATATAATCAGTTAAGTACTCATTCAGGGACCAAACTATTATCTATGTACCATCTGTGGGGTACATAGGGATTTTGCAAAGATATTTGTCTTCATATTAAATTAACATTTGGGAGAAAACACATGTTCACAGAAATGGGCAAATAGCAAACAGTTGAAATTAATGGAATGAGCCATAAAAATGGTAACTAATGTTTTCTTAGAAAACTGTAATCTTGAGAGTTTTTACAATAACAGCATGATACTCACCCTCAATTCACAGTCTTCATTCACAGCTAGGTTACTGGGCTTCAGGTCCTGCAGCAGAACACAGAGTTAGTCAAGTACTACTTCAACCTTTTAAAATATATTGTAACTATGTCTTAGTAACACATTTGATGCACAGAGGGACACACACCATTCATTTTCATTACCTCAAAGACTCAACTCACCCGATGGATGATTCCAGCTGAATGAATATACTGTGAAACAAAACAAAACAGGTAAGATTTGAAGTTAGAGGTGAAGGGCGGTCAAAGCCACTTGTCTTATTTTTTGCTTCTGAGACTGACTGTTTTATATACAGAAAATACTTACGTCATACCATGTTTTCAGATCAGAGGTATGTCAAACTTCAAACCCTCCCTGTTTTGTCTTATCCAGAACTGGGTATTTCAAGAAAGGTAACCATGAAGACTAGATTCTACCATGAAAGGCAGCACTCAGAGTGATTCTTCTGTATAAAGTCTCTTACCAATGTGGAATTTGTTCCAGCGTTCCCTGGATGTCCATGTTGATTGGCTAGTGGCTAGTGAAATCAGTGGCCTAGGGAGCAGCATGGTTGACTCCTACATGATATAAGTCACCTTCCCATAGTGTGAACACTGATGTGGGTGAAAGCAGCCACACCTGCACTCTGGGACAGGTTAGTGACCAAAATACCCACCTAAGCCACAGCACTACTTCAGCTCCACTTTCAAAGCGGTATTTCAGCAGCAACCAGCTGAATTATCAACCAGCATGAGCAGGGCCTTGAAAACCTTCTATTCCCTAGAGGTGAATTCATCTTTCTTAGGAGAAGGGATTAGACACAAAACCTGTATAGCAACTGGGAAAACCCAAAGAGAACACAAGGGCATTCTTCATGTTCCAGACCTAAGGACTGTTTATCAGAAGGCAGGGCCACCTCTCAATGTTCCTCACAGCAGCTGCAAGCAGCTAAATGAAGAGGAAGCCAAAACACTGCTACCAACAGAAGGGGCTGTGTCCCTGCTCTGCTGAGACACCCACAGCAGGCCCTCCTGGTGCCACCAAGCAGTCATATACAGGATCAAATGTTCTGTGACTAATGAGACATGAGAATTTCAATTCCAGAAGAAAAGAGCCACCAGCAACCCCTCCTCTTTGAAACAGAGCCAGAAATGCACCTGAGTGCAGTTCTGAAATTAATATTCACTTAGAGCACAATTCTTACTATTATTTAGCTTTGACACAACATAGACTTATATTCAAAATCACATGCAGGATAATTAATGCCAGAATCGATCTTCCTAACTAAGCTATTATCTCACATAAATGAGACAAAGCAATTAAGGGCTCAGTTGTGCAATTTTCATTCACTAAAATCTGTACTTAAAGTGACAGAACCTGCATGCATGAATAAGAATTACTGTCTCAGGCACAAGGTGACTTGCTGAAGATCATGTAGTAAGTACATTTCAGAGCCAGTATATTTCAGTATTTACCATGGCTTGCTTTCAAACATATAATTATTTTCCATGTCTAAAATATCAATTACTGATAAGTTAGCTAGTAAAGCTGCTGACCTCTCTCTTTTCTGTTTGCTGTTATCTCAGGAAAATCCATGCTGGTCTGAGAAAAAGCTTAGCACCTAGTAACGGGAAGCATTACCTACATCTTCTCCTGTTTATAGACACTTACATGTCAAACACCAGCAAAATTATACATATTTTGATTCTTTTGGAAGAAAATTTTGCTGTAGATTCATTGCCAATCACCCGTGTTATTCAAGTGTATAAATTTTAACTGATATGATTAAAGGAATAAATTACTTTACAGGCAAACTATATCCTAAGTGATTGTGTGTAGCATCGTACATGGCTGGGATAAATTTCTACTTCCCAGTATTTCCCAAAGGACCCAACTAACTTGGTTATCTCTTCACTCACGTGACACTCTCTACAAAAATCAGGACTGTGGTTTTTCAAAGTGGCTCACGTCTTTCAAAGCACAAATGTGAGTTACTTTCCATATTGTTCTTTATCCATTTCACATTCTTCAGAATTTTTGAGATATTATATAGCATGTTATTGTCCTGCAATAGGAACTGAAATAGACACTGATCTAAAGTTAACTTTCAAGGGGAGTATTCACATGTATTGTGCATGTAAACATTGATAGGCCTGGAGGTTTGTTTCTGGTTAGAAAAATTATCTGATAATTTCTGAAATGATTGCTACTATTTGGGCACTTTTAAGACATTAAAAAAAAAGTGTTTAAGCATGCTCATTGCAACCAATCAGTCCTTAACAACATTTAGATTGCTGACTCACTACTACTACATTTAGATTCCTGGACTCAGACAGTACCTTAAGACCTCGAAGTAACTGATAGATGAGAAACTGTATATGATCATCTGTTAACTTCTGGCACTTCACAATGTTATTCAGGTCAGCACCCATTAAATTTGTCACAAGATATCTGTGAAAATAAATAAGTGAGGGAAAAAACAACACAGAATGGCAGAACATAAATGACGCGCCGCCCCGGTGTCCACTCGGGCTCCGGCCAGCTCTCCGGGGCAGCGCACCAGGTGTTGCCGCTCCCCGTCCCGCCCGATCGGGGTTTCGGGGCAGTCGGTGCAGCCCGCGCTCCCTCGCAGAGAGCGCAGGACAGCGGCAATAAGTGCAGCGTCGAGGAGACGGAGTAATTCGAAGGGAGAGAGACGGGCAGCTTCGGGTGTAGGACAGAGGATGTTTATTCGGGTCCAGGGGTCCACGAAGCCACGAGGCTGCTCAGGGAGCACGAGGTTTTAAGGGGGGGTGGAATCCAGGGGTGGAGGAATACAGAAACCAATCGGGTGAGGGTGGGGGAGGAATTGATTACAAACACAAACCAATAGGGTCGAGGGTGGGAGTGGACCAAGGTACAGCAGCTAATGAGGGAATAGGGATAACATAACTGACAGGGAAGATTCCAGAACGTGGGTATGGGTTAAGGGAGGATTGACACTCTCGTGGGTTGGGTATAAGAGACTGACAGGGAAGATTCTGGAACACGGGTATGTGCTCTGGGGAGATTGGCAGGTGCAAGGGAAGGAGGGTGAACACTTTATAAGGAAAGGAGGGGTTCGGGGCAAACCATCAGGGATTACAGAATAAGGGAGGTTTTAGGGAGATACCAACAGTAATATAAAACATTCAACAACAATATAAAACATTAGAAAACCCACTACCACACATAAATTCTTTTAGAAGAGTATTCACACAGGCCATGTAGGTTCCTTTTCCATTGTCTACTAACACATTTTATATCCTTTAAATCAGCTATGAGTTCTAATAATGAGTTCTCACTGCTATGAGATTCAATTAAAAAGGAAAATCTTTGCAGTATATTAGAAGCTTTTATTTCTGTTTTCTCCATGACACACTACAGCAGTGATACATGCAACATATTTTTTGATGAAGAGGAAGCCTCACCCAACATCAAAGTGGCAGCCTGAGGCACCAGAACCACAGGACCTGCAAGGCCCAGGAATGATATCTAATATATCTAATATTGGAGGGTATCTGTCTATATCTAATATCTAATGATGGAGGGCAATATTAGAGTGGTAGAAATAAGAGTGTTTTGTGTAACTTCCCTCTCTGTTCCCACTGGAGGTTTTAGTTTTTGACAAATTTTGCAGAAACGTTGGTTCTTTTCCAAATACAGTGCTGGAACAAAAGTTATGCATCCATCATACCCAATTCCCATTTGTGTAATTTTGACCCAGAGTCACAGGGGTTTGGTCACTGATTTCCACAGAGACAAAAACATGTTAATTACTATTTCTTCTGCTAAATTGCTTACTTAAGTGCTTATACAATTACCAAAAGGAAATCAGCATAAATCGTATGTTTGAGTCACACCTAAATATATCTGGTTTTAGGTTAGCCAGGAGTCTAGTCTAAATTTACCTTGTCTCAGTAAACTAACAGAATACTTTCCTGCATTCCTCTGCCATCTATGCATGAACAAATAATTTACAGTTCACAAACACACAATTGAACTGAAAAAGTTTTAAGTTTATTGACATTTATGCAGCATTAAATAATTTACCATATACCTTTAATCTAATTTAAATAATTTAAATTTTCATTTAGAAAAGTACAAAAATCCCTGCCATCTCTCTGCCTCCTCTTTTGTGGGAAAGTTGCAAAAAGATTTTTAAAAAGCTGACTGTGGCTGAAAGTCTTTTAGAAATGGATGTTCTTCCTTTTTAAAAACAGAATGGTATTTACTTACTTAGTAACTGGTCAGAATGATTAAAAAAATTTACTTACACTTCATTAAAGTTTTCTATTGATGTTGCAGGTGTAAAAACATCAAGCAGTCCTATAACCTGTCAGGGGAAAGAAGG
This sequence comes from Dicaeum eximium, assembly GCA_013396995.1. Taxonomy (NCBI): domain Eukaryota; kingdom Metazoa; phylum Chordata; class Aves; order Passeriformes; family Dicaeidae; genus Dicaeum; species Dicaeum eximium. The sequence goes on from VWZP01010715.1 coordinate 1,843,509, forward strand.
GGAAGGAAGTGACATTTTATTTTTACAAACCTGTAAAGCAACAAGCAACATGCAATTTGTATTTTCAGTGCTCAGCATTTTGGGGATGAAAATTACAAAAATATGACATACAGTCATACTGAAAACTCACATAGTGGGTGATCTATAAAGGTATCACCTCAGCCATCTTAATTACCATCTTAATTACAAGAGTAAAAAAAAGATAAAGACAGAAGTAATGGCTCATTACAGAAATGCTGACACGTGCCTTTTAGAATTGTTATACTTTAGATTATGCACACTTTCATAAGTTTTCTTGGTCTGTTGTCAATTGCAATAAGACTAATCTGCCTTTAATTTCTCAACAGAATCCATGCTCAGCAAAAGCAGGTTTGAGGTGTGGGGTCTTTTTTTTTTCCTGGGCTGATATTTCAAGATGTTTCAACAGTAATGAATACAATACTTTTATTACTTCATTAGAGAGGAGTACGATTACCTGAGTTTCATTAACCTCATCTTCAAGATTTAATTATATGTCTTTAAAATAAAAATGCAGAGTGTTACTGAAAGTTTCTAAAGTCCAGTGACTTCACTACACCTAAGGTGGCTATGTCCAGGTATCTTGGGTAGCTAGGGAGTTGCATACACCTTTTTGAAAAAGACTGTACCTAACTGAAGTTAAGCCTATATTGTAAACTTCTGTAATGGAAATGCAAAGGGAAGAACTCACTCTCCACTTACGTTCTCATGCTTCATGTGCTTAAGCAACCGAAGCTCTCGGTAGGTCCTCCGGGCATGGATGAGTGATTGAAAAGGTCTTGAAAGCTTTTTCACTGCCACCTTCTGTCTTGTTTTGGTATCATAAGCTGAACTGGAAGAGGGGAAGAAAAAGTCCACATTGATGGCATGTTCTACAGCAAAGCTCTCAACCAGTTCACTGAAGGAACTTGTACTCTCCTGAGGGCTCTTATCCCCCCTTCCTTTAGCCTCTTTCACCTTCTACTCAGGGACTGCAACCAGGGAGCCAGTCAGCAGTAACTCCTGAGTATTCCAACACAGGTCCCTTGTTTTCCAGCTAGCAAATTACTAATACTTATGGTACAGTTCAGGACTCATCCCCAGGCAACCCTTTCCCCAAATGGCAGGAAAAGTAACCAGACAATTAGCTCCATTCATGCAGCTCCAGCCTCCAGCTCCAAGATAAGGCTCGTAGGGAATAAGGGGATTCAAACTGAAGTTTGCTCTTACTGAGCAAACTGGAACCTTTACTAATTAGAGGAACACTGTCTTTGTATCTATGAATATTAATTATTATGTAACCATTAGCTTAATAGACGATAATGTCCCCAGACTGGTATCGAGTTAGGGTGCTGTCATAACCAAGGCCATGCCTTTCCCAACAAGTGAAGAATGGGCACGTCTCAGACTCCAGCCCACATATCCACAGCATGTGCTTAATGTCCCACAGATGGAGTTGCCCTGCTGAAGAGGACACTAAATATACAAGTCAGTATTTGCAAGCAAGGGAGACCCACTCTTTTTTGGGCATTAGAAAGACATGACAAGCACAAGCCACAAATAAATGATGTCTAATATGTAGCACAGGGATAAAAATGATCCCTGTATGTCTTACTTCATGACACTACATAGTACAATTATAAAAAGATTCTGTTTGTTACCTCCTCTTAAGAAGAAAAAAATTTCTTTCAGTTGTTAATCTTACTTATTATGTAATTGTGTTCAATTAAAATACCTGGAAATTCTCAGTTTAAAGAGTGGGTAACACTGTGTGTACTTGCTACAGAGCACTAACAAATCAAGAGCCTTTGCACACATTTATCTTATTAGAGAACTTTTTTGGAATTACAAACACAAAAATTAAACAACATGACAAATGCATGGAATAGAATGTCAACAGTCAGCAGTCACATCAAATGCTATTAACTTCTTCTGCACAGTGTTTTAAACACTCACACAAAATGTTGTAGAACACACCTGCTAGAGACAAAAAACATTAATGGTGCCTGGGGTAGCTTCCAAACTAATACACTGAGCCTACAATCAGCTCAAAATAGGTGGACTCTGACACATATTTGGTGCTATGCTAAAGTCAATAAGAGCCATGTGAAGAGCAAAGCCTCTATCTGCAGGATAACCTGGTGTTTCTAATAAGAAGAAACAAAGGGTACAATCAACAAACATGCAGGAAGAACAGTGGCATCTGAAAGGTGATTGTCCTAGAATTAACCCAACCTCCCTAAGGCCAATCCAGAAGTTCATAAAAACAGAATAGAAGCAAGTAGATTTCATCAACAAGTTTCCTGCAGGCTCTATTGAAGGAAGGAGTCACTCCTGAGATAAATGACATAGATAAGCAGATTACTTAGCTAGTTCTTTGCAAGCATCACAGAAGCAGATCTTCTGGCAAGCTTTAAAGGTGCAGAGTGCTGTGGTTTTGCTGAGCACCTCAGAAAGGAGAAGACTGGTGTCACTCTGATGAGTGGATGGAAGGGATACGACAGAGAAACTCGTTCCAACCGTGGTGCAGGGACAGAGTTATTCAGGATGTGAGGATGCTGTGTGGCTTAATTACATGGAACAGCTGAAGGAATGAACAGTGTGAGAACTGACAACAGAAAAATCTTGAATTCCACATAACTAGCCACAAGGACAACATGAAGGTTGCACAAATAAATCTAAAGAAATAAAAAGGAAGCCAATGCTTAGCTTCCAATATAACAAAGATTAGATGTAATTGCCCTGTGTTTAGTCATGGGCAACAAAGCCACTGGAGAACAGAGCCAAGTCTCACAAATGCACACTGTCTATAGTCTTTCCAATTTTTGAGGGAAAGGAAATGTTTATGCAGGTAAATAAAGAACATTGCTCAAAACAGCAGTTTGCTTAACATCTCAGCTTTTCTGGTAATTCACAAGCCTTCCCACTCATGCTTGTACCAGTCTGTGAAATACTGTACACATTATACAAGGCTAGGAAGAATTAGATTTTAAATCCCATTATCATGATAAACATCACTCTCATCCCAATTCTAAGTTCAAATGTGAGTTTCAGTGGTTTAAAAACCACTGATCTTTAAGATGAATTGCTTTTTATCCTCTCTATGACTCAAGGCTGCAAAGCTTTCAGATGCTACAAAGCACAATCTTTTTAGCTTCAGTAATTCTTATGACAGCAGCTTTTTAGACCCAAGATGGAATCACATAAGGAGGGAGGAGGAAAAGGAAAAGGGAGAAGGAGAAGAAAAAGGAAAAAGGAAGTTGAGTCCTGAGACCTCCAACAGGAAATCATGAATTGAAGCTGCACAGGCCAGGACTGACTTGGTTTAAATGAGTGCTTCCACACTCAACTAACTGTACCAAATTATAATCAGAGCTAATGCCCTCACACTCCTTCCTTGCCTGGTTTGCCATCATCATACTTCAAGTTATTAACAGTAAAGCATTCAAAAATATGTTTCATTTGAACTGTTTGAACTGTCTTGTTTGCCAGATTCAAGGAGGACTTGCATATGTGATCTCTTTTACTGCCTCTATAATTACATTTTTAGGCTAGACCTCTCTGTCTTGCTATTATATCATCATAGCTACAATCTGGTTTGTCCCCTGAATCCCTCATCAGCCACTGAGTAAACTATTAGGTGGCAGGATGAGGTGCTCCCCTCTCTGTGTGATGAATGCTCAGCTTTCAGAGTAGTTCCTGGAGAGGACATCTCTGGTTCCAGTCACTGCAAAAATATGGGCCCACCTGTGCTAGGCACCTGTAAATCCTTCCTTGGGGGCCTGTAACCAGCATGACTAAAATGCCTGAAAATTGCTTCTTAAAAAACCCCCAAACCCATGCTGTTAACTAGTGTGATTTAACAGGGAAGAAAAGGGTTAAAGGCCCTTTGTCATATTTTAACTGCAGCTGGCAACTAAGTTGGCCACTGCTGCCTGCTCACTCTTGTCCACCTCCACCTCAGAAAGAAAAAGTAAACCTTATGTGTTGACATAAGAACAATTTAACAATTGAAACAAAATGTAATAAAATTTAATCATAATGCCAAATAACACTACTTTAGACAGGCTTTATATCATAATTTAGAAAGAAATAGAATTACCACTATCTTTTTAGTTAATAAGAAACAACTTTGTAACAATCATAGCAATAACTTTTTCAGATATGATCATTCTTGACCCAGAACCCATCAGAGTTATGACACACTTTTTTGCTGTCTCTCCTTTTCAAGATCAAGGATAAAAAGCCATTACTCTGCTGGGATGGCATCATTTTCACACAGATTAGAGACTTTGGTTTACTGTGATTTTCAATCATTGCTTAAATTAGACTCACCTTTTTAGTGCTGTCAACTCCTATATTGAATAATTCTATTGAAGTTCCACTAGATGAAATATCAATTTTTAGTTAAATGCACATTTTCCCATTTCTTAAGATTTCAGAGAAAAGTTTGAACATGGGAAGCTACTGCAGTTCAAAAACTCAAGAGGCAGAAAGCATGGGATTTTAACAGCCTCAAGATAACTTTATAACTTTTGATGAGATGGATTTTGGTAGCTGATGTTTATAACTATGGCTGTACATACCAGTAATTTCCCTAGTATCCATGGACTTTCTCCTCTGTGGTTGCAGAGCAGTAAAACTGGACAGACAGGCCATTCATGTGTGCAGCCTGCTCAGACCCCTTGGGGATTTTGGGACTAGAAGCACACTATTCACCTGTGGCTACTTAGTCTTTGGGAGCAAATTTGCTTCAGCAGCTTGAGGGCTGTTTGTAGGAGCCTGATCTTAAAAACAACACATGGAGCCAACTTGTATCCAATTTAGGTATATGCAGTCTAAGCAACTGATTTGGGGTTAGGTACAAAAACCAGAAGACTAACTTTTCTGTTTTTTTTTTTTTTTTTTTAAATTTTTATTTTTTTAATATAATTCAGTGTCTCAGCTTGTGAGGCTGTTACCTTTGCATCATCAGAAGTTTGAAAATTGGCTGGACACACTATACCAAAACTTGGAGAGAATGCTGGACACAGCATATGTAACAGTGTAACAGTGACACTAGGTCTGGTGTTTCTCCTTATTGTTCTGGGATTCTATTTTTGTTTTTCACTGCAGCACGTTTCTTTCCTTCACTGGGTCACATTCCTCCAAAACATGCAAAAATTCCCCATTACATGTAACTGTTAAGAGACAGAAAACAAAAAAGAAAGAAAAACCCCAAAAATGCAATTCATGCTCAAAATACAAGTTCACAATTTTGAATTCTTATCTGCAGACCTCAGCACCCTTTCAAGTACCCACTGACTCCTCCCACTGGAGGAGACATTAACTTCCTTGTGGGCAGATGTCCTCTTAATTTGTAAGATCCTAAGTTTCCGAGAAAAACAAGTAACAGCAGCAGAAGGGTCTGTGTGAGCAGGTATTGAAGGGGAAAGAACTGAAGAAGGGTCAACACTCAGAATCTCCTCACTGATGGAGGCAGCGCTAACAGCACCATGCACTGGCAAGATAGAAAAGAGGGACCACAGGAACCCTGCCCTGGGACATTTTCTAGTAATTTCATGCAATTTGGGTTCCTACAACTACAGTGAATAACAACCCTTTTCTACGCTTCTCATAAATGTCATGTAAGTGAAAGAAAGTTGTCACATGAACAACATGGATTTTATTTTTTATTTGCAAGGTTTAGTTTGTGAGCTTTGTCTTCTGGGATTTACCTATCTTCTTCTTCTTCTTCTTTAAAAAACAATTTTTAATTTATTTTTAATTTAAATTAAAAAGCTAGGTTTTATTACAATATGGAGTAAAAAACCACACACAGCATCCATCCAATACTGCCAAATGGACCATATCAGCTATGGGCAGTGAAGCAAAGGAACAGAAAACAGCTACCCACAGCCATTTAAAGTTAAGCAGTAAAGTAAACCCAGGAAATGGTTTGTTTCTTCTTTATAAATGTTTTGTTACTGTTTTGCAAGTTCATGTTGGTGATTTTCACCGCTAAGAGCTAGCTGTAAGGTTTGTTTGCTAAACCGCAGAAATCACAATATATGTGTGCATCAAAAGGAAACCATAAAGAAAAATTAGATGGTAGCAAGATAAAACAGGATGAATAATGGGAAGCTCTTAAACTACGTGTTAATCTCCTCATTAGACAAAAAAAACCACCTGCTTGATGATGACAGGTTATTGTACTGTAAAAATTACATCCCCTCACTTGGATATTATTCCAAAACACCATGCTGAGCACTAGCACCAATGGTTTTTGGTTTTTGTTAATTATCTCAAATTAATTTACCCCTAAATCTAAACATAAATCCACAAAATATCTCTTACATATGCAACATAATTGTTCTATAACCAACATAAAAATATGTTGTTTTTTTGTTTTAAGCAGACATTGAAAATACTAAAAAATAATCACTCTCCACACGTTTATGTGAATACATACATCACCAGTTTTCATTCAGTGGAACATGATCATAAAACTGCCATATCAGCCTCTGAATCCACAAGCCATATTTTATTTTTTGGTCTGTCTCCCGTGCCTCCACAGTGACTTAAACATTTAAATAACTTTATAGAGGAGCAGACACACTTTTTTAGGTGAAGCTACAGACAGCACAGCTTTTATCAGTGGGAATGATGCATTTAAAATCATGGTTGTGAGAAAAACATACAGCAGGTTGGGGTGATAAGCTGTTACCTTCCTGAGCATGTGCAACCAGCTCATGGATACTAAAATAATCATGTATTCTACACAGCCTAAGCCCAATGTCAGTAAGTAAACAAGAATATCAGTCAGCTGCCACTAAGCCAGTACGCTGCTAGTGACAAATGTGTTCCATTCAGTATTTAAAAAAAAAAAAAGACTGACAGGTAGTTATTCATTATGGGCTTTGAAGCTTCAGCTAGAAATGCTTGCAGTTAATCTGGATATAAAGTTTAACATGGAAAAGATCAGGGCTTTCAAAAACACTAAACAAATCTATACAGACAAAATCTCATTTTTATTTTGTCCTTCTTTTTCCTATTCCTCTCCCCACTTCTCCTTCAGGTTTCCTGTTTCCTCTCTCTACAGCAGCCAAAATATAAAATGGTAGCAATTTATTGCCAGGTTATGTAGGGGTTTGAAATGTCCTCTCCCTTCCTGACTGAATGGGCAAAATTAAAATATTGTATTTTTGGTATGAATTAACTGATAGGTTCTGAAATTGCAAACAGCTCCTTGTAAAGCTGTACTGAAGCAAGCAACCAGGCCCTAAGACTTTCAGATCTTTGGGACAAGGACTGTGTCCCCAGCTGTAATCATGGCTGACAGCAGGACAGGAAAGGAGGCAGCTATGCCACTGCTGCCTCACGTAGTCAGGAAGGTAAGTATCATAAAAAAATATATTGAAGTAAGGATGAAGGAGAGCTGCAGAGAATACCCTCTGTTAATGCATTCTTACAGCTACACAGAAGGCTGCCATTCCATGACCCTTGTTGCCTTTCTGCCCCAACTGGTTCACCTCATGCCTCTCATCTCTCTACCATCCCATGCCTCCCCTTTCCCTAAAAAAGATCTCATTAATTTCCTGTGAAAGAAAACCTGCACAATACAAAGTCTCCACTTCTTAACCTCGTCTTTTCTTCACCTTTCCTACAAACCTGTCTATCACTCTCCTCATGCACACTCAGATGTCATCTGCTCCCAAGCTACTCCACAAGCTTAGTGACAACACCCTACACAGAAATCTCTGTCACAAAAAATCTCAGCCTTTCTCATCCTTCTCCACAAACACCTCCTTCATTAAAAGTCTTATTATACATTCTCATTTAAAATAGGGACCTTGACACCACTAATTACAATCCCGCTTCCCTTTCCTTTCCCAAGTCAGTTAACTACACAGTTCCAACAGCTGGAAAATATTCAGGATGAAACCAGACAAAGGAATTACAAGCAACCTGCATTCTACCCTAGTACTCCACAAAACTACTCTCAACAAACTCCCTAGTGATGTCTCCTAGCCAGTGCTCAAAAACATCCTTCTGTCTTCCTTCATGCACCTTTCACAAAAATGCCTAAATTCTTGACCTTCCTTGGCTTTGTAGCAGCAAATCCTACTGTGCCTTTATTTCTAATGGCTATTTCTTTACGTTCCTCTGAGGGTCTTTTTCACTCTGCAACATTTTTTGTTGATTCGCTTATTTTCATTCATTCACTCCAGCAGTGAAGATCCTCCTTCTAATCAGTAACATTGACCATGCAACCCCTTCTATTTAGTTCTCCTCTCCATTGCAACATCACCTTCAAGGCCTTGTGTCTAAGTATTGTTATTACATATACTGACTTTTAAGAGGTGTCCTGCCTCTGACTGGGCTCTTATATCAGCCTTCATTTCAGTTTTCAAGTGTTTGAATACGCTTAGAGGGGTCCATTGCAAATATCTGCACAACTAAAGCAGGGCGTCAATACTTTCCTTCTGAATGCCGCATACCAAAAGTAGACAGCTCCTATCACACCTTGGACAGCAGTATTTTAACAGTGTTGTGTGAAAAGTTTCCAATAAATGTAACCATTTGTAAGATGAAGTTCAGACCCTGTATTTATATTGGAAACAAAAGACTTAATCAGAAAGAAGTCCAAAGGGAGTCCACTAAAATCCACACGTGCCTGGGATTGTGCATTCAGCCTGTTAAGATCTATACCATCTTCAGTTTCCAGCTGTATTTACATACAGCAGTTGCATGTTACTACTACTCTAGTTTATCTCAGCATTTACTATTTAAAGTAGCATGCAGTGCTACAGTGATACACACCATAACTCCAGTAACCTGATCTCACAGTTGAAATCATACACTTAGTATCACTACAGCTAACTAAACAGATACTTTAAAAAAAAAAAAAAAGAAGAAAAGTATTCATCAAGTACAATCTTGGATGAAGGAATTTTTCTCTTTGTCAGCTGAAGTCAATTTATACCAGCTTTTAAAACCCTCACATGAGTTGTCTTGGCATCTTCTTAGACCTCCTCAATGTGAAAAGGATGGTATCAGCAGTGTTATGTTCCAGTATTGCAAGCTAATGCCCTCAAAACATTTGGAGTACCATCTAACCAGAAGTACAGAATGGGGTGAATGGCAGGAAAGAAGGGGTTAAACTTCAAGATTAGAGCCTCCTGCTTCTATTTTTCCACTTACACTTCCTCAAAGCAAAACTGTAGCCTAAACACCTTCCCCCATTTTTACCCAAAATTAGCCAGGACAAAAATTTAATGAATCTTAAGCATGTGCTTAAAGTTAACAGGACAGAGGGATGCTGGAAGTGCTGTAAATGACTTAAGGCAGCTTTGCTTTCCTGCTTTTTTTGGCCTGTGCACTACACTCTGACTTAGCAGGCCTCTACTTAAACATGTGTTAGGTCACCTGAGTTGGTGTTAGGCATTGCTTAAGATTAAAAGAGACTGAATGTAAGTACTATTGATGCCAACAGACTCAGAGAAAACAGCACAGGAATTCATGGTTGTGAAGAAACTCTGGACTGAGTTTGGTTCACCTGCTATTTCCAAAGAAGGCAGAACACAGGGCCTGCAATATGCTAATGGGAAACAACCTGTTGGAGAGATCAGAGACAGCATGCTGCAGAATGCTGCCAATCCCTCCCAGGCAAAAATAGGACTAAAGAGGTTAGAAGACAGTTTACAAAAGCTGGCATAAAAAGAGGCATACAGGCTTTAAAAAGATCCAAAGAAAAGGAAACCAAAAATCTATACATGTTACATAATTTGTGGTATAATAAGAAGTCTTTTAAAAAGATGAAGCTCTTTCTCAAGAAGGTAGCAATGCCACTTCCCAGAGGAAAAGGTGGTCAGGCACCAAACCACAGTGGAACTACCAGGGCAACACAGCTGGAAAGCACAGCTGCTCCATGCTAAAGGTCCTGTTTATAAGCAGTATCACTGGGACAGCTGGAAGACTCAAACATAGCCAGAACTCTTATTTGAAAAAGCACAACCATAAGGAACAAGAATTTAAAACTCAGTTTGACCTGAGACAGTCATTTTTCTCTAGAACTGAAAAGAAAGGGTTGTAGATTAAGACTACCTTGTGAAAGTAAACTATCTTGCTTCCTATCTAAATGGCTTAATATAACTTAAATGCTTCAAAACTCTCAATTAGCAGGTCTGGTGCCTGGCCCCTTAAGAGTGAACCAGCTCTTTGACTTCTGTGAAAGCTAAATCCAACTGTAAAGGCTGGACACCAAAAATGCATTTTTTCAAGAAAACTTTAAATGTAACCAAATTGTACCTTGAGAAAGAGTTAAAATAATTGTCTAATAATAAAAAAACCCTCACCTTGATAGGCAAAGCTATAGCACAAAAAGAAAGCAATTCCAAACCAAACCAGTTGTGCATATAAATTTGATACTTGCTAATAAAACCCAACCCCTAGAAAAAAGAGAAATTAAGCAAAACATACTGTTAAAAACGCCAATGATAATTTTACTTATAATTAAATGACACCCTCCCACCCCCTCACCCCCTAGCTTTAAACTTTTTTTCCTAACTTAAAAAATCAGATCTGACAGTGGCAAATGACAGAACATACAGGAGCTTGAATGGCCATAGGAAGAAGTTCAGGTAAAGGAAAGCCTTGCACAGAGCTAAGGTACAAGAGTAACACAAAAAGTACTTCAGTGATTAACTGCTTGAGGAAAAGACCTCACAATTCTCTCTGTGATTCACATAGATGCTAAGGTGCAGCTCTGCTTGGCATTGCAACTGAGTTTGGAGGATTTCCAAAACCAAATGTTCTTTGTGATATGTCATTAAAAAAGTGAGGAAAGCAGAAGAGCTCTTTTATATAAGGGAATATTTGGGGTTTCTAACTATTTCACATCTAAATGAAAACAAAAAATAAAACAAAAAAAACCCAAACAAATGGGCAAGCCCTGTGCTTGGTACAGGTATGTTTCTAAAAGTGAATCTGTTTTAAACCACTGGTATCTATCTCCATAGCATATTTGATGCATCTGCAACTAACTCAAACACGAATTCTACCAGACACATGAAATGTCAATAAACTGGGCTAAAACACAGCCTCCTGAAACTGTTCTATTGGTTTTGAGCTACCAGTGAAAGATGCTTAAATGCAAGTATTTACAATATGTTTCTTATTATCAGTTATCAATTCAGTTACCCAAGTCTACAGGCAATGAACAATAATTTACTGTTAAAAAAGAAAAGGGTAGGCCTAGAGAAGAGTTTCATTGAGGTGGAAAAAATTTATCACAACTCTGTTCTCATTTCAAAGCCAGCGTTTGGAGTTCAGGACCTTGGCTTCTATTCATCAAAGCACTTAAGAATTTTTTTAATTCCAGTAATTTCTGTAAGACTTGAATATGTCTTTAGGTATTTTACTGAATAGGAGTACAACTATTCACAGAAGCAATATAGCTTATTACTCGAGGGAATGGCTGCATCTCCTAAGTCTCCTGGGTAAAGAACATGCACACAGACAGAAAAAAAATCAATGTCAATAGACTCTAAAAATAGATGGCTTTTCTCAGAGAGATGCATACCTTTTCCTCACATTCAAGCTTCTGTTTGGGTTTATACTTCATTGATGTTAACAAGGCTATTAATATAGAGCAATGTTTTATTGCTATATTCTATTTTTAAATGTCTATTTTAGAGTAAACCTTTCTCATAGCATGTTCCAGTTTCCATTTTACATCTCAGTTCCTAGGCTTTGCAATTGATAAAAATTACTAGGATTTATTTGGCTGTGCAGTTTCAAAAACCAAAGCACCAGCTGTGCTGCAAGTGAACCACGACATGTTTTCACTTCCTTTGCAATTTCTCAAAAGTCTTGACATCTCATTATAAAATTCAGTAGAGTAGGTCTTTCCCTCAAAACTATGTCAGCATAAAAAGGGAAATTAACCAGAAATTCAGTTTCAATTGGAACACAAAAGTAGTTACTCTGCTACTGTATATCCACCCAGCTCTTAGTTTACTTTCTCCTCTTCTATTTCAAAACCTAAGATTTTTATAGTGTAAATAAATTAAGTCATTGTGGAACTATTCCCAGCAGATCATCACATGCTAACTACAATTGCAGGTATTGACACTCACATGGTATTGGCCTAGACCTCCCTGGTGCAAGCATAAATTAGAAATAATAAAAAAAAGAGAAGAATTCAAAGATACTTCACACCAGTTCTGAGTGTTTCTGCTGATAGTTGGAGGTTTTTTTAAACGCATATTCCTAGTTTATGTGTAAACTTGGACATTTCATAGAGCTAGAGAATGAAGTAACTAATACAAAACTCCATAAATGTTCTCTGGTATCTGACTGTGGAGAAAAAGTAAGAACTACTGCATGAGTTTAGAGCATGGCAAAAATCAAAGTTGTAAAGAAATTTTTTTTTTCCAGTATTTTTATTTAAAGTAGTACTTGCACATAAAGGCCCATTATGGATTGTTTTACATATTTCCACTCACCCAGCTTACAAAAGAAACGCGACTCTTTCTCAAAAAACCCTTAAATGCCACTATCATTTCCAAAAATTGATTCAAAGCTTTTATAAGCGTAGTAAAGCATGCATCAAATACTAAAGTAACAGCCCAACCTGCACTGGGAGTTCCCGATAGTGCAAGCCTGACGTAGGAATTATCAAAGAAAGAGAAACGTTTTATGACAACATGTGGCAAACGCTTCTAAATCCTTAAGACGCCAAAGCCCTTGGGCGGCAATCTGTCCTAATTTGCGATCCCCCTCGAAAGCACCGGGTGAACATCCCGTCTTCCTCAGCCTGCCCCGCTCCGGGGGCTGCTCCCATTGTCTCGGCGGACAGAGCTGTCCCCGCGCCGCTGATGCCCCGGGCCTTGAGGATGTCCCGCTATAGCCCGGCTGGAAGGGCCGCGGCCGCTGGGGACCCTCCCGGCCGGCGGCGGACCCCGCTCGGACGCCCCTTCCCCAGCCCCGCCGCCTGCCCGTCCTTCCCGCTCGGAACCGCCATGACTGTGCAGGATTCTGGGCTTCGGGGCAATTCTCCCTGCGGCGGGAGCAGCCCCAGCCGGCGGCGGCCCCGTGGCGGGCGGTCACTCGGTGTTGCCGGCGCGGGGGGCGGCCCCGAGGAGCGGCCCGGGGGCAGCCCGAGCCCGGGGAGGCGGCCCCGGGAGGGCGGGCAGGGGCTGCCCCGGGGCGGGCGCGGTTGCCGGNAGACGGAACCGTAGGCGCCGGAGCCGACGGGGGGGAGATTCTGGTAGCGCTGGGGCACCTCCCACACCGTCTTGT
>VWZP01010715.1:1857299-1901299 GCA_013396995.1 Dicaeum eximium
GGAGGCCGAAGGGGTGGGGGCAGCGGCCGGGGCCGGGGGAGCCCGGCTGCGGACGAGGAGGGCTTGGCGAAGGAGCCCAGGATTTCCCGGGGCGGCACCCGGTGTCTTCCCGCGGGGCCACCCGGGGGGTTGCGGGGAGTGGCGAAGCGCAGAACCCGCCCCGGAGCATCGCGGCCGGGGCGGTGACGGACCGGAGCGGCGGCCTCACCGCATCGGCCCCCCCTGCCCGAATGTGCGGGAAGGGCCGGCTTCGCTGCCTCTGCTCCCCGCGGGGGCGGCGGTGACGGGCGGACGCGGTCATCCCGCCCTTCCCCTCGTGTTTCTCAGGTTTTCTAAAGCCTTGCTGACACCTTTCTTACTTTGCCACGGCCACCTGAAGTTCCCCCTGGGCCCGCCAGGCTCCCTCCTTCCCCAGCTCGAGCTGCAGCGACAGCGGCGGTGACCCTGCGCCGGGGTATCGTCCGCGGGGCCAGCGCGGCCCCGGCTCATTGATGGAGCCCCGGCCGGTCGGGGATTTTCTCCGAGTCCTCCGGTGCCTAAAATTTCCCCTTACCGCATTGACTCCCGCATGCAATCATCTGAGCCTCCTTCCTTTTCATCAAGGAAGACTCGAGCCCTCAAGATAACAGATAATCTTGAAAACTTTAAAAGTCCAAAATTCATGCACCAGTTAAAGGTTCTCTGACTTCTTTACTGTGTGTTTTCTTCTTTCCAAAATATACCTTATACAATACCTCGATGACCTCTGAAATCATTGCAGCACTACTGCAATATTACCAGTACATTTCTTTATGTATTATTTCCTTCCACGGCTTCTTATGCTTCTTTGAGCACCTGTAAGTATCTTGTACATAGCCTGTTTGCATAGATTCAGTGTATTGGGATTGCTTTACACCTGCCTTTTAATCACTGTGGAATATAAATCCTTGGCTTTTCAGAACCCCCCTATACAAAAAACAGCAAAGTGATTGCTGTTTACTTTGACAAAGGGCTGCGCAGTTTGTGCTAGGACATAATGTGAGTGTAGAGAACACGAATGCTTGAATAGTTGTGAGCATGATGAGACAGAAGACAAGTGTTATGGATGCTCCAAACACTGGATGGTTTAAGTTCCAGCTCTGAAACCTCAGCCCATGTTGCATGACAGGACTTCCATACTAGGACTGTTCAACTGAACAGCACCAGCAACTTGGCATTTGCTGGGTGCATTTCAAATAAAAAAATATGTGAATGGTACTACTGTAGCCATTTATCAGCAGCCATCCACTCAAAGAGTGCTAAGTGCTCCTAGAGCAATAGTCTAGTTCTCACTTCTACCCTGCTCTAGTGCAGCAGACCTCTCCAGTTCTCTCCAGACTGCTCCTTGGTCCCACTTGAATTTCTATGCTGAGGGCATAGTGCTTGAAGGAAGTGAAAAGTGTAAAAAATCCATCAATACATTAATTCATCCTCTTTTTCTCAGCACCACCATATGGAGTTTTAAAAACTAAGTAACAGTGCAGTGACACTACACCAAGCCAAGAAGAAATATTTTTGTCATTGCCATCCCCCATCTTACTTGCCCCTAAAGTAAGTGGCCCCAAATGTTTTCCATTGCTAAAACGGAACAAATACTCCTACTTGCTAACTTTTATTGTACTTTGTCTGTAGAGGTGTTTTGGTGTATTAAATGATTCCTTTCTAACTGCAGCCATGATTTTTGGAAGTTGTGTCTGTCCGTGTCTGCCCAAAATTTTAATAGTGCGATTTCCACGGGAGTTAATTTTTAGTATTATTGGTTAATATTGGTAAATACTTACCGTTGGTCTCAATTTTCTGTCTTCTGTGAGGTTCAGTTACTTGTTTTGCAATCATGACTCTGAGACTGTGCTTGATATCCTTGTTTTATTGGATACTACATATATGGTCTTCTACTGTGTATAATGAGGGATAATGTGAAACATTAAGTTGCAAGGACAGTGTATTTGAGTTGTCTCAGAGCTAGGTAGGTTATAGGCCTCCAGAAGCCTCCCGTAAAGCAAGCCCTGACAGCTGCCTTTCCTATGGCAGAATCAGCTCATCCATCTTTGCCAGCTCTGTGAAGGAAAAGGAAGAGGCAGAGGAAGAGACAGCTCCCTTGTCAGCTGCATTCTTCTCTTTTAGTTGCAGTTTTACAGGAGGTGTGAAGGCATGAAGAAATTATAAGGTCACAGCTTCTGCTGTACATACGTTGCCTTCTTAGGAACTTTCACTGTCTATACAAGAAATACTGTTACATAAAACTGAGCCTGAAGCTGTGTTGGGACAGGTGTCTCCATGGACAAGCAGAGTCCATGAAACTGCTGTGGACACTGCACACCCCTCCCCACCATGCCCATGACAGCATCCTGTGTGACGGTTCCTCTCTAAGTCAAGTGCTGATGGCTGGAAGGCAGTGGGCAGCAGGACTCACACATGGCACAGGACTTGGAGGGACGCCCAGGGACAGCTGCAGAGGGGCAGGCTGAGACACCCAGGCAGTTTGTGGGGTGGGATCAGCTATGTGAGCCTCGTGGCTGGTGAGGAAGCCCTGGATTCAGGCAGGAGGAGGCCGTGCCCCTGGGCAGGGTGGGATGCAGTCCCTCAGACACACAGCAAATCTAGCAGGTACCAAAGGAAGAAAACTTGCTGGCAGGGCACTAACTTTCTATTGTGGCTCTTCTCCCACTGCACAGTCAAACCCTACATTACTCTCATTAGAATAAACCTCAGTGAAAACAAAGGAATTCATTATTTTAGCCAGTTGTGAGTTACTAATTTGTAGTTGTTCCTCATTCCTATTTTTTTTGAGTTGAACTTGATGATCTTGGGTTCTTTCAAACTCAGAATATTCTATGATTTTACCCCGTTTCTTTTGATATATTGCAGAAAGCTTGCACATCTTTGCTATCCTTCTCCAGGCTCCTTTCAATTCTCATTTATTCTCTCTCTCTATTTCTTTTTTCTATATTCAGTTTAATCTCAAATTTAATCTCAAATTTAATATATAATGGAGTTAAAAGATTGCAATTTTCACATTAACAATAAGCATGAAAACTCGAAGAAAGAAAATGCCACCTTAGTACTGAAAACATATTATTTCCTAGTAGAAAAGATAATCATATTACTGTAAACTCAACAATGATTTTAAAAAGACTTTGAAAAACATAGTATAGACTGTTTTCAGAGTTCAGATTGTTCTCAATGCAATTGCTGTAAATATAGGATGGCTCTAACTAAAAATTTACCAAGTATCACTGAGGTTTTACCATGAACCACCGTGGTTCTGTCACTATATCTGTTACATACTTAGCTTTGTATTTGGAGATGTCCATTAATGGATTTCACCATGTCCACCTGAATTTAATAACAGTAAACTAAACATAGTAATGTTGTGAAGGTGCTTCCTGTGCCACTCTCTTTTGAAAATGTTGTAGGGTATATGGAACGTCTTTATGAAAGAAAGATTTATATTGAAATGTAAATATATTAGTGTTAATAATAGAACATAGTGGTAATTAACTATGGTTCTGGTTTTATTTGCAGGTTCTTGTGAATTTCTGAAACTACATCTACAAATATGTAGTTATAACATAGGAAAGCTGCCACTGTTTGTAACAACTGAAAGACAAAGTACAGACAGCAGGAAAGGTTAAATGAAGCCCTCTGCAAATAGCAAGTCAATCATTACCTACTCCTAACACATTTCCATGAGATTGCTTTGCCAGGGACCATGTATCTTTGTGACTGAATCACAAGACACTTGTTGCATTTGCCCCTGAAATACTCCCTCTCTTATTTCTGCTATTAACTCGCTGTTGCCAAATACATTTTTGGAAGGTGTCATAGCACCCAGCTTGATTCAGATGACCTGCTCCAGCCTGAGACTATTTTGTCCTCTTAGGTCTTAGATATTTAAACTGGAAAAGAATTTTTTTAATCTTGTGAGAACATGGAGTGTCTTGCATTGAAGAAAACTGTTAAAATTTACTTACTAATTTTGAACCTCAAGTTAATAATGAAAAGTCCAAGGCATTTCCTACCTATGATGAGGTATGAAATCAAATGAGAAATCCTGCTATTGATTGAGGACTTTTAAAATCTGGGTTATATCCTGGTAATTACATGGCAAGAATAGGTTTATATTCTTTCTGAGAAGAGAGATTCTAATATGGCTTGAGTTCAGAGCTCAGGCTTTGTTTTTTTTTTTCCCATATTTTTTCTCTGTGGAATTAGGATGGCCACTAGATATCTCTGTGCCAGCTTTCCACATTTATGAACTGAGACTAGGATTGTTTCCTACTTTAAGGATAAATATATAAGACTGATACTACCTCAGATAGTAATAACACTTGTACTAGCTAAGCTTTCTGTTTGCAGACATTGATAACAAATTTTTCACATATTCCTTTCATACTTCTGTGGATGCAAGGTGGGAAATATTTTCTAATATCCTGTTAAAATGTAATTCTGACAAAAAAAAAAATCAGTCTCCTTTACCTGAAATTACAGGGGAGTGTATCTTGGCCTCCTGTAGTCTACCAGAATAGGGTGGCAATGTTTTTCCTTCATGAAGGAACAACACATGGCTGTTATTCTAAGATCATGTTGCTATTAGATTTTCAATGCAATTGGGACTGCAAGCATACTGGCAATTGGTGTCAGAAGTCTCCAAAGTAAATTAAATAAAATACAATATCCTGCTCAGTCATGTCAACAAGGGTTTCTCAGTGCATGTACATTCAGAACAAGGCCATCACCAGAAAAACAAATAGAGATTTAACTTTATAGTAATACCTAATTAAGTAAGCAAAGGTCCAGATAGGAGGAAAGGCTGAGATGGCCTATTAATATACAGTGCTATATTGTCACTTGCAATCCATGTAATTATGTTGCCTGCTGAATCACAACAATACCATGATGCTATATTCTTATGCATAATACAGCATCACTCAAACACAGTCTAATATTGACATGTATAATCAGTAGCTGCAGAGAGCCCAGCACTGCTCCCATTCAAGACAAATTTCATTATGAGAATGGGAGCAAGAACACATTGTTCCAAATGCATTAATTTGGGCTTCTGTCCTGAATATACATCAGCTGTAAATTTCTTCACAGTGACTGAAGGTACTCCAAAGATAAAAAGCAGATGCAGCTGTAAGAGCCCACGTACACCAAGCTCTGTGCTTTTCTGATGCACATTAAGAAATCACACTCAAGGAAGACTGTTTAACTGACTGTTGTGTTGTCTCTTTTGGCTCCAAAGAACACCATGGGTTCTTTAAAATGGCTGTGCATTGTGAATAATGAATTCATCTAATCACAATCCAAAAATAATTATGTATTGGAACAATGATATTAATGAGGTGTCAATCTGGCTAAAACTGTGCTTATTCTGCATGCAAAGTCAATATGAAGAAAAGTTGTTACTTACAGGACTTCTAAATGCCATGGGGTTGTAGATGTGTACATAAATTTGCACCTACACCTATAGGGCTGCTCTGCCTAATGCCTGTGAGTTTTGGAATATGGTAAACTCTATTACAGTGCTTTAAAAATATGCAAATATTTGCAGTTGAGGGAGAACAATTCAGCTTTAACTCTTAATGAACACTTACAGAAAATTGATACCAATGCAAACTTGTAAAAGCAGAACACAAATTTCTAGTAAATTAGCCTGACTTAGTATGAGGTGCATGTATTCACATGCCTTCATTTGCCATCTGCTACTCATCTGCAGAATTTCGTACTCCAATCTGGCGCTGTTCATTTCCCATAAAGCAGTTACATTCAACCTTGTCATAAGGAAAATACTGCATCCTTTTTCATAGCTGTGTTTTTTAGTCACTGTTTGACATATTGTGAGGATACAACTCAGGCAGTTTGAGAAAAATGGTACAAGTTCAGTTGTTCTATTGTATATAATCCTGTCCAATCTATCTGCAGGGTTTTTTTTTTTTTCCATTAGCATAACTCCAGTGCACAGTGGGCTATTCCACAAAGATGAAAAGTGGAATTTCTACTTTAATAACATTTTATTCCTCACTGATATTACAATGTCACCTTCTTTGTTTTGATTTAATAACCTGTCTTCAGAATCTGCTGAACAGACCTTTGGTTCCTCAAAGTAAATATGTCAGTAAGATTTCAAATAATGGTTGCAATGTGACTGTAGTGTGACAAATTATACCACAGATGTTGAGCAGTGTGGACAATAATGGATCTGATGGCGGCATGCCCTTTACTGAGGCTTCACAAGGGCTGGACAAACCCAGGGAAATGGCTGTTGTGTGGCTTGGCAGGCTGTTACTGGGCACATTTGGACCCAAAAAATACCTTGCTTGCTAAATATCTAAATCAAATTTTCTGCTATTATTATTATGGCAGGATGGTATAATATATGGTATAATGTGATGTTTTTCAAATATTTCAATCATTTGGATAAAAACTGTGATCCATATTCTGTTCAGAAGCTGCTATCCATTAAAGAAGACAATTTTCCACAGTTGCATCATAATTTAGGAAGTATTTGATACACATTGGCTTTTTCAGACTATATAGACCATGCATCTACTGAAATCTAACTATAGTTCTATTAATGAACCTACAGAGTCTCTATGCTGTGAAAGAGCATATTATTCCTCCTTATTATTCCTCAGTTTTCCTTGTACTTACAGGAGTTCTTATGAACTGAACTACATTAAGCTGTGCCCGCAGCTTAACCAACTTTCTTATATATGTATGGCCATTTTAATTAAGTCACAAACCTTTGTTTAAAGAACTGTGTAGACATATGATATACATCTACTAATGTTTCAGAAATAAATATCAGGTGTTGCCTCAGTTTACCTGTTTCATATTATTGTACTTGAATTACACAGTTAAATCAATGGATAAAAGCAATGGCAGTCATAAGGTGCTTTTAAGGAACAACTAATTGAGGGGCTTGAACCTACAGATTTAGGCCTGTTAATATCCCTTTTATAAACTTGAACTTGACAAAGGGAATATTGAATCACTGTAAGATCAGAGGCCCTGTAAAGGAGTGGGGTTATCAGCAGTTGCAAGGAATAAGGGAGACAAATCCTGACTGCAACAAGCATATGACCACACAAAAAGGGGAAGGGAATTGGGTTGAAAAGAGTTTTCAAGGGAAGGCTGCCACACTGATGAATAATATCAGACTGGAGGCAACTTCCAGTCATTGAATTACAGGTGTTACGTTCACCATCACAAATCTACTGAGTGCCAATTAATAAGTAATTCATTTTCACTGGCCTTATCAGAAAGTTTATATTAGGTTGTAGACTACCAATGTGTATTTGTGATTATACCAGTGCTGATCTCTGGCCTTTCTCTGGTGTTTCTCTTTCCCCCAGTGTATTTCTAGGCATCAAGTGTGTCTGTGGCAGCATTAAGTTCTCTGAGCTCCTTTTGTCTCCTGTGATAAGATAGGCTCACCTCTTGTCTGTACTGATTCTGAGGAAGGCCAAGCAGAAACGTAGCAGCTCCTCCTGTGGAGTTGAGTATTTTATGAAAAATACTATGTGATGGTTCTCTGTGGCCACTAGGGAGTTACAAATGAATCTTGTTTTGTACTAGAGTCAGTTGTTTAAAGAGGAATAAATTATTCCCAATTTCCTTGGGGCTTTATTCATCCTGTAGCAAAACACAGACTGTCCCTGTCCTTTTTGCTGCTTGCTTACTGTTATCTCCCGCTTCAAATGGTAAAATAATAAATAGGTTGAGACTTTTTTATCAACTGAGACTCTCAGACATGAATGGCATTACTGGGCTTTCAAAAGCAAAGGTCATGTCCACTGCCTTATTTGTGTGAACATTTAAGTGACAGGGCAGTGACCTGTGGCAAAACCTTTTCGATTCCCAGCGTGCATTTGGGGGCTTTTCAATATAAATTTTTTATGCATACCAAGTTAATGTTTCTGTCTGTAATGGTTTTTAACACTAAAGGGAACCAAAGAAAGAATTCTTTGCTGGCAAAGGCAGCACATTTGTTCTAAACACCAGCCTGTTTTTCAGTAAAATACTTGGTAAGCTAATGTTTCTTAACACTACTCCTTATCTTCTTCAGTCTTTATTTGAGGTGGAAGTAGAATGAATATACCTTGAGAAATAAGGCAAATATGTCTTTAATTGCAACTTACAGATCGTGATTTTTATGCCATTCTACAGATGTGCTTGAAATCATTACAGAGATGAGTGTGAGCCCAGCTTTTATTACTACCACAGTAACTAACATGTTTCATCTTACTCCAGTTAGAGGAAATACTGTATCTAGTCTTCTGCTTCTTTTTTTTTGCAGTAGTGTGGCACAGTGGATAAGTTTGTAAGAAGCCTCTTTTTCAAATATAGTTTTATGTTTTATCTGTCCCAATATATTTCCCAGTTTACTTCTGAAAAACATCAGCCCACTGCATTGTCCAGCATTTTCAACCATTTTTGCTTAGAAGTAGAGGTTGTGTTTTTTTTAAAACCTTGGAATGATTGGAAACATGGCAAGTGAAACCAATTCTCTCTCTCCCTGTCTTTATCCCTCCATTTCATAACACAGAGGTTTAGAAAATATTGTATAAATTTTAGCAAAATCTTCTAGAAAGTTCTGTAGAATGCTTTTCCCAATAGGAGCTTTCGAAGCACCAGGTTTTTTGTAACTTTTCTTCTTTTACTGGTTTTCACAACTTTTTCTGCCTTGAAATATAGATGCAGCAAACCTTGAATCAAGCTTCATTTGAAAGTGGTTTTGCTATGTATTGTAAAATTCAAGTCCTTTACAGTTGGTCTCCTGAACTTAATGGATGCCCTTACAGAGTGTCCATTTACTCCCTCTGTCTGACATGTATCTTGGCTTTTTGTGTGATGCTGCTGCATGTACCTGACAGTTTTAGCAGGTCTCTCTGCCGTGACTCAGCAATTATTAATGTATTTTGAGGCCCAAATCTATGTCTGGACTTGCCTCAGTTCGTGTATCCTACAGTAACATATATTTTGAAATGAGGATTAGCAACATTTAAAGCAGATATGGTAGATTGTTTTTTCCTCCAATTTAGATAACAAGCATATTACCAGGAGCTCAGTGGAATGGTAGTGTTTTGTCTTTATACAAATAGAGGCTGCTGGGTTTTGAACCCAGAGAGATCCCAGTACCTGTGAATGTTTTTGATATCTCCCCCAAGACACACCATGGTGCTCAGAGTCTGGTTCTGTACCATCTGTGCCATTCAAAAGAGCCCATGTTATTCCTGCTGCTGTTTCTGCCCCTTGCTTTGGGGTGATGAATTGCTAAACTTGTGATGTCCCATGAAATTCCTAATCTAGCTGCATACTGGAAAAACAAGGTACTTTCTATTTGATTCTGCTATGGCAGCAGAAGAGCTTTGCCATCACTGGTGATTTTCTGGACAGGTGATCCTGCAAAGTCATTCAATCTCAGCACTATTTTGTGTGCTGACTTACAGAAATTGCTAGCGAGAGAGTAGCTCCTTTAGCCTCAGAAAATCAATAAATTATGTCATTAGCTAGTAGAACCTCCCATACTCCTTATGCAGGTGGAACAGTAGATTTTTTTCAAACATCCAACCTTTTGAAACTATTTTGCCTCCTAGATAAGTGGTTTTCTCACACTGCAACTACTGCAATGTCATCACATTTAGGTCTTTTTCGTTTAATTCAGCTACCTTCTCCTTTTTCCTCATTTCCACTTGAAGATTCCAGACTCATTTCAAACTGGCAGGACGCTCACTCCACAAATAATAACTGTTTGTTAAGACTGGACACCAGTAAGTCATTCATATTGCAAAGTGTGACAAGAATTATGGTTGTTCTAGCAATATTTGATGACAATGGGAGCCTGGACTTGACCTGTGTGATTCCTTCCCAGTGCTGTGATGCTCCTATTGCAAATCACACCAGCAAAAGACCAAATGGCAAAGAGAAGGAAAAGCTAAATCATGACATATAGACATGAAAGAGCACAAGAAGTTCTCTGTGAAGGCACAGTCCCCTACCTCAATCTCACTGTCCAGTGACTCATTGTACCTCAAATTGCACTACCAAACAATTACACCAGAGCTCAGATCTTCACAGCTATCTGAAAACCTGTTCAGACCAGGAAATATTTTTTTGTTAAAAATCAAAGATGTGAAGGCTGTATTCTCCTTCAAGAGTAGCTACTTTGAGTTATTTCTTTCTATAGTCATGCATGCATGTTCAGCAGTTCTGCTTTAAGAGGTAGACAACTTACCCTAATTATTCCTGGACATTTCTTTCCTAGATATTCATGCCCACCTGTATTGTGAACAGTTCCTTCCTTCCTTCCTTGGTTGCTTGCTTTCTTTTTTCCTTCCTTGCTTGCTTACTTGCTTGCTTAGACAAAACAAGCCTTACAGATATTTCTCACAGTCCCATATATGAAAGAAGAAGACAAAAAGAAACTTGAGGCGGCTGGGTTGGCTTGCATTAATCCCCATTGTTGTTTTGATTTTGCATTTGCTCTCATTAGCTTACCTAGGAGGTTGGATCTACTCAATTCTGCATTCTTCTCTTATGTCTACTTTTCACCATTCTGTTGGTAGATCAGGCTGTATGGCTCTAAGGATCCGCCTAGCAGGGAATTTCCCCTCTGTATGGCAAGCTATGGATAGTATGTATTAGTGAACAGCCTGGAAGGTTCATTGTTAAGAGGATATGAGGAAAAACATTACTGAGATTGGGCTCAGTGACCTGCTTCTATTCATGAGATCTGCAGTAATCGTAGCTCAGCCTGTACTAGTAATAGTTAGGCAATATTTGTTCAACAAACAAACAAACAAACAAAAAATAACATAAATAACGGAAGTTTAACCAAGGTTCACACTTGCTTTCTGAGGTACAAATTGATAGAAGTGTAGCTTAGACAGAAATATCAGTTTCTTTAGACCTTTTGGTGAAGGTGATGGGCCTTAGCTTAAGGAATATGAGAGGTGATGCTTTAAAAGAAAAGGCCACAGATGAGAATGCTTACATCGTAAATGTTGTAGCTCTCCTGCTTTATTTAATGAAATGACTGTAATCACAGAGAGGAAAGCAGACAAATGTTTCACACATATGGCAGGCTTCAGCAATTTCCCCCAACACAATGAATGCAATCTTTCCAGCTCTAGGCCTTTGCCACAAAGCTAATAGCTCTACTGTTCCAGAAACCAATGACATGCCCCATGCCTCTCCCTGCAGGTGCAGCTTTCCTGGGCAATCCAACCACAAACACTGTATTTTTGCACTCTTGTGTACAGGAGTAAGTTGCAATCCTGCAGTCAGGAAATGCTGTGACAAGAAGTCATTATGGTGAATTTTCTGAAGTAATGCAAAGGCACATAGGAAATAGCTTTCTGTGATTTAAAGCCTTTTCACATGGGCTGCTAAATTCTCAGAAACAGCAACTAGTAACTGAAGACAAGTGATGGGTTATTGCTTTCTCCCCCACCCTATTTTTCCATCAAAGCAGGAAAGGAAATAAAAGATAAATCTGTTTTTATGAAATAGAAATAGAGGTTTTTTTATTATAAATAATCTTCGACAAAAACAGAGCAAGTGAAAGCACTGCTGTTTCTCTTTTTTGGCAGGTAACCTGGTTAAATATGGGACAGGTGGCTTCAGGAAGTAAAATACTCCATGCCTCTGCACGTGTTTGGTGATCTGTTAAAATAGCAGCTGTCCCACTCTCATCCCAGTCATAATGAGAAGGCAATTGTTACAGCCTTAGCTATCATATAGGTAAGCAAACAGGCTTCAGCACAACTTGAATCCTGGCTCTTTTGCTCTTGTTTACCAGAAGCCACACACTGCTCCAGGCAATTCACCCAGCAAGCAGATACATCCAGTATCAGCCAGAAAGAGGAGGGCTGTTCACCAATGTCAGCAGTTGCTCAGATCTTAAGAAATGTAGGTCCAGTTCTTGTGCTCACATAGGGCTTTGCTGGGATCGCTTTGGCATGCCTTTTCCAGCCCAAGTGTTCCTGGAGCTGTAGGCTCTTTGGTTCTCTCAACCCTAACTGTAAACCTAACCCTAACCCTAGCCCTAGCACTAGCCCTTATCCAACCAATCCTATGAGTTTTCAGATCAGAAAGATGTTGGAGCAGCAAGTAAACCTATAGTTTTTGTTTTGTGTTAATGCTAGGGATAAGGCTAGGGTTAGACTTAGGTTTAGGGTTAAGAATGAGAAAATTGAAGAGCTTACAGCTCCAGGAACACCAGGGCTCGAAAAGGCATGCCAAGGCCATTCCAGCAGGGCCCCACCCTTGCTGCTCCTACATCTTTCTGATCGGGAAAACTCAGGATTGGGTTAGGGCTTGGGCTAGGGCTGGGGTTAGAGTTAGACTTAGGGCTGGCGATGAGACAGCCAAAGAGTGTACAGCTCCAGGAATACTGGGTCTGGAAAAGCAATCTATGAAGTTTGCCTTGGTAATATGAAGAATAACTCCAACAAAGAATAAAAGATTTCAGAAGCAAGACAATTCCCTTGCAGCAATTAACTTGAGGCATATTTAGCTCAATCTGGTATGTCCTTGTGTAGGAAAAGTTCATTCTGGAGCCTAACACAGCTGCACTGTGTCATTATTAACGTCCCTCACAATTATGCTGCATGCTGGCCATGGCTTTCTGGTGCAAGCATTGTGAAAAGGATAATCAGTGCCCAAGAAGAAACTCTGGAGAACAGATGATGATCATCCTTTCAGCACCTTATGTTGTTTTCCGTTTTTCCCTTCACTCTCCAGTAAAGATTCATCAGCAGCTGTTACAACCCCTGTTGCTGGAGACCAATGAAAGCATGGACATAGGATGCAGCCTGTTGCTCAGCACTGAATTGGTATTTGTGTGAGTTTGAATTTGTTTTCACTGCTGCTAGGGGTGAAAGGGACAATGTAGCACATACAACATGATCAAAAAAGGATAAACTCTCCATTACTATGTTTCACAGTGTTTGGCCTTTGAAATCAAGAGATAATATTAAATTCTGTCATACTGATTATGCACACAAAAAAAAGGTATCAAAGGCCAATGGTCAACTTGTGACACAGGAGTCTATTCTGAATGGCCCACAGGGCAATTTGGGACAGTGCTGGGAAATTCTATGATTTGAAAATTCATCTGTGGAAGACAGAAATTTCTAGTTTCTTCTGAATCCAGTGCAATAATTGGAGTTTATAGAACACAGGCAGTCTCTGCCCTTCAGAGGCAAGGTACTGCCAATTGATTGATTGGTGTCACCTTTCTGTGAGGTAGCATCCGTCTGCTACCATCGATCTTCTACCAGAGCTGCCCTTAACCTCTAAATTGAGAAAGAAAATGCACCTTGGCATATGATCTAGAGTAAGGTTTCTTCTCCAGCTTTAGAATACAATTGTCTTTGAGGATGATGCATTTATTTGGGCTCGAACACAGTTTTAAATTGAAGCTGTTGAAGTTCCAGACTGAAAGTGCTTTTAAAATTTGGTATGTCTCCTATGAAACACATAATATCCTGAGATCTCTATTGTCTCAAGTTGCCTTTTTACAGCTCTAGGCTAAAAACTTAAAAGCAAAGCATTTTTAAAAGCTGAATGAAAGAAACTAAACACAAAGAGACTTGTCTGGCTCACAGCCAGGCCAAGGCTATCTGAAGACTATTCTGAAATATAAATCACAAAATATGGAGACTTATCATGTCATCAGTTATTTTTAGCAGAGTGAAGAAGAACTAACTCAGTTTTAAGAAACATGTAAGAGAAAGATGCAGCCTTAAAATTAACTTTGATTTAAGTTTCTTCCTTGAACTATTGGTATTGAACATTGTGATCTGCATTTTACATATCCCTTGTAGTTGTCTGCTGTTTTGTTTACTAATTCAAAATACACCACGTTTTTCTATAATAAAAATAGAAAGCTTAAATAAACAACTATGGAGCTAAAACGTAATATGAAAAACAAGAGCTAGAATAATTTGGGAAAAAAAGCAGTTCTACACATTTTTAAAGGCTTTGCATTTCTATACCTCAAGTGTCAGCTTAGCTGATACCTTCCTAACATTTGAGGGGTGATAGCCAAAGACCTACTCATTCAACTAACACCTTGCTATCTTGTTACACCAAATGTATTTCTGGACTCTGGCTCTAATTCAGAAGACGTCTATTATTTTCAAGTGCTGTAGTTCTTAATCTCATACATGCTTTAAACTTTAATGGATCTCAAGTTGTGTTAACGTTCATGAAGGTACTTAGATGCTTATGTGAACACTCATAAGCACGTGAACTAGGGTTCTAGAAGTCAGCTTTGCTGTGAGACACAGAATCAAACCTACTGATGTGGGAGACAAATAGTGATGACAGCAGCAGCACACAGTTATGCCAGCTCATGATGAGAGAGGAATGACAGTCAGCTAATCTGTTCTGGAGCTGTAGCCCTTACTTCATCACACTGTAGCCAATGTAGTGTTAAATAATTATTCCAAACTTCCATTAAATTTAGTGTAGTCACCTTGCTGACAACAAAAATCCCTGCAGCTACACAGTCCTAATCTGATTGCAAACTGATTTGCTTCTGACAAGTCACACCACCCTCTCCAGGACGTTGCTTTTCATTAGAACAGGTATTTCTCCATTTAAACAAAGTAAGTGAAAACTGATGAAGAACCAAAATTCGTCCTGGACAAAAGAGCTGTTTTGTAAAAGCAGGGAAATATTTCTGAAACAAACAGGGATTCCTGATTGCTGAATCACACACATGAGTGTGGCCACCATGTTAGTGGAAGGACTGCGAAGCCACTCCTGTACTGATGACTGGATGCATTTGTTAATGAGTACTAATAGGAAAGAGGAAGGAGGGGAACAGAGATCTACAGTTTTCTCAATTATTTGGAAATTCATCCTACTTACAACTAGAGTACTCAAAAACTATGTCCCAATATGTATGCAGGTGATCTACAGGCTCTACTGGCATATCGAGGGCCTTCTCCTCCTCTCTTTTCCTCACACAAACTGGGAGGTGTGTGTCACACTTCTCCTGGTGCTGAAATAGGGAGAAAAGTCAGACCTGAAGTTTAGTTTTCTCTTATTTTTAATGAAGCTTTTCTAGCAAGCTATCACTTGTATGCAATGCAAGGTGTCCCCTTGCAGAAACTGTAAGTGCTGCTGGCAGAAATATTCCAGTTTAATTAAGTTGCTAAAAGAGACTGCCACTTTTAATGTAGAAGAAGGGGTACTTTCAGGGAGAGATGCAGCAGAAATAGCTGCCTCCAGCAGAAATGAAGTAGCTGGGGGGAAAGAAGCCAGCAGCTGTGCACAGTGTAAATGGTGATTAAATGGAACTGCAAAGGAAGAATAAGGAACAGATCAGTGAAAAGAGAGATGAAGACCTAGAAAACAGAGTATGAGTAATAGTGTTAAAGAAAATGGCTTCTTGTGCAAGAGTAATGAAAATGCTAGACTATGTCTCTAAAAATACTTTACTGTGTAAAGAAGTAGTGATCATCATGGGAAATTATGATTTAGAAACTGGAAGGGAAAAGTGCTAACTTAAAATGCAGCCCACACCCTTAAAAGGTCTGAGAGCTCAAAAAGACGCTATTTTTAAGGATTAAATTGGAGATGCATGGGATGAAGGAACTATGTATGAAGAAGAGTTCAGAAGAAATGAAAAAAAATCAAAAGTTAACATCCAAAGCATATCTTTATGGCTTTGGAAGCAGTTCTTCAGACTGAAATCATTAGAAACTTCAGAGAAATTGTGAAAGGCTTCTGGTGCTATACATTAGATTTCTGCAACTTGCAGTGAATTACCATGTGTGTTTAATAAAATCATCTTGAATGAGAGAAAGGTCAAGCTGAAGAAATAAATAAAGAAAAAATATTGAAAGGACAAAAGCAAAAAAGCATCTCTTCAAATTAATGTAAGAAAGGATGCATGAAAAAGAAGCTTGTCAGAGGGGAGAGAGCTGGAAGAGCATGATGGAAAAACCTGACAGTTCAGATATACAGCTGATAATTAAGCAGTTCCTGGGTGTCTTTTCCCTGTTCCAGGATGTGGGGAGGTCAACTCCTGCTCAGACTAGTCAAGGATCAAAGACTTTTGAAAGCCACATAAAGCAAATTTTTCTTTCTAACATGGTTTGGGATGCCTCTGAGCTAGTTGTGTGTATGCAAATGGACTTTAACGAAGAGAAATGGAATCAAAAGACTGAAAAGGAGGAAGAGGATTACCAGGGAAAATAAAATTATTTTTAGCTTTTCTTTTCCTCCAGTACAGTGTCAAAGTGATGAAATGTAATTAATATTGATCCTCTGTGATTCAGAAACTGCCTGTAGTATCTTTGAGTCTATATGCCACTTGCACAGCTGCTGTTGGTTTTCCAGGGGCACAGAGCTGCACTGAGCACCACAAACCACGCAGAAGAGAAAAGGTAGCAGTGG
This sequence comes from Dicaeum eximium, assembly GCA_013396995.1. Taxonomy (NCBI): domain Eukaryota; kingdom Metazoa; phylum Chordata; class Aves; order Passeriformes; family Dicaeidae; genus Dicaeum; species Dicaeum eximium. The sequence goes on from VWZP01010715.1 coordinate 1,873,740, forward strand.
GCATTACTCTGATGGGGGAACTAAGAGGCAATGGTTTTAGCAAGTGCATTTAAATAGGTGCCTATCACAGCTTTAAATGGCTAGATGTTGGGGAAGACAGTCATTAATTTGATGCAGCAGTTGCTCACACATAAGGCCATGTTTGGAACACTTTTTAGATGGGATCTATCATAACTCCTCCACGTTGTGACAGTTCATTGTGAAGTTCATCATCTGTGTCACCTGTGTGCACCTTCATACAAAACCTCCTGAAAAATCTGTATCCTGGAAAGCTGGAGGCAAGAAGAGCAGATCCTCCAGGCTGCCAAAGTGCCATTGTTGATATATGTCTGCCAATCCACTTCCATGACAGACTCTTCTTTCCAGCCATGGTAAGACACTGCATGTCACTGTCTCCCAGCCCATCTGTCTATCAAATTGTCTTCTCTCCCTCTGGCTGTTTCATGTTTCACTTGTGCATGCAGGTTTTAATCCCTCCATCCAATTAATTAGGAGAAAAAACAGTCTTAATCTGATAATGTATCACTGCAATAATAATGTATCACTGCAAAGATAGGATGATTACATTATTGAAAAAATTGTACTTATTTAATAATGTGATTTACAGCAGAATGCAATAGGGTTTTTTTTTGCAAGAAACTAAGAAGTTGTCCTGAAAACATATTGGATTTAAGAGTACTTTATGAAATACTGATATCGTCCACTAAGAAGAGCTATCTCTCTGTTCATTTCAGCAGCATGTTTTTATGCTGGTGTTCCTAAGGGACTTCGTATATCCTTGGATTGTCTTGTTCTTAGCTCAATTTGCCCTGCCTGGGAAATTTTGTACATTCAGAAAAATAAAAGCCAGGCATATGTTCCCTTATTAGAAAAAATAGCTGGCGTCCAAAGAAATTTCCTTGTAATTATTTCCACAATGACCTGGCTGAAATAATGTGTAAATTTCAAGGCTTAAATTGACAACATATCAGATATTTGTGTAAAATGATTTATGCAGGCCTCACCATTTTAGCTATTAGTCACTGTTTGAGACAGATTAGCTGGTAATTTGGAAACCCATTTTGTTAAATTGTTCAAGTAAGCTTATTAAACATCTTGTAAGACATGAAAAGAGTAGCTTAATAGAACTTTCCTTTGTACTGAGGTGTGTAACCCTACTTCTTCACATCGGCAGGCACACATCTGGTGCATTCAGGACAAGGAAACGCGCATCTGGATTACATGACAGCAGTGAGCCTCCAGCCTGCCTCTCAAGTACAGAAAACCCCCCCAGAGGTCTGTAACTTCTCTTCTGATAGCCCTCCTGGTGACTCCAGGTGGCCACCCACAGATGTCTGACAGAGGCTCCATTGGGGCAGAGAGGCTTGTGGAGGACACAGGCAGGGAGAAGCAGCTTGTCCAGAGCAGGGAATGCCTGAGGCAGAGCTCAAAGCACACAGTCAGCAGCTGGACTAATTCAGCTGTAAACCAAGGCCATTGCCACTGACCTCAGTCAGACTAAATTTGCAGAACTCTTTCCAGCATATTTAGCTTCTTGTGTTGGCAATATTTAGGCCTTTAAATTTAATAGATTAAATATAAAATAAACATATACTTTCACTTATTTTGCTGAGTCAAGTTGGAGGTTGATGCCAAGGAAAAGTTGAAATCACAGTGAGAATCTTCACAAAGAGGTAAAATAATTTTGTATGTATGTTACAAAGTGAGAGGGGAGAGTTTAGGCAAGTCCCTGCCTTTGACAGGTTTCTGGCAGTAGGCAGAAGCTTTATTGAGGCAGCCAGCACCCCAAAAGCCACTCTCACTCACAAGTTCTTAATAATGACAGATCAGGCCTACAACAACATGAATCATTTATTGTAGAGACCAAAGGAAATGGTCATAAGGCTTTAAACAGACTACTTACTACATAGAGTAACACAAAAAGAACTACTTGTAGATAAAAATACAGTGCATGATTGTAGTTACTCTCAGTTCTTCTGTAGAAAGAACAGAGATAACTTTCCCAGGCTTAGCCTGGGAAACTCAGAGGAAAGAATTATAAACTATATCATGATCTCTTTTTGCACCTGATATTTTAAAATAGTTGTCCTTCAGAGTGTGTTACTCTTAGTTCACCAATAGTGTGTGGGGTGCTTTCTCTACCTGGTGAGTCTGGTGATAAAAGACTCACTGGATTTCTGCTTGGGGGGCTCTTCTTATAATAAAGCTTGTCTCTCTTGCCTTCTGAACCTTGGAGTCTCTCATTCCATTCCTGGCTCAACAATGATAAATGGTGTCCCCTCATACAACACATGATAATAAAGGTACCTATGTTGCAGCTAGTGAAGAAGTATAAAGAGTGAATGTCACTTACCAACACCTGATAGTGGTGCGTAGAGAATCTCCTAATTTCTCTCAATCCTAGAGAAGCATCTCGATGGGAATGTCTCCACACTGAGGAAATCTTTTATACGCTCTCTGAGGGGAAGGTGCCTGAGAAGAGAAGCCAAGAGAAGGCTGTTACTGCGTTTCTGGTTTTGTTTGTTGTTGCTGCTCCTGTTGTTGTTTGTTTGCCTTGTTATACATACAAACTAGTAAAGAACTGTTACTCCTTTTCCCATACCTTTGCCTGAAAGCCCTTTAATTTCAAAGTTATACTAACTTGGAGGGAAGGGGGCTATATTTTTCATTCCAAGGAAGGTTCCTGCCTTCCTTGGCAGACACCTGTCTCAAACCAAGACAAATACCTAAAAGAGAAGATTTTAAAAGTTAAAGTTTCAGAAATAAGTGATGTAAAAGACTACATCTATTACAAATCAAACTATAGATCAAGAGAGATGAACTGTCATTGAATTTACACAGGAGATTTGTAAATGCAGTTCTCCTTTTTAGAAGCTTTTAATAATTGATCCCACTGTAACCTCCTGTTAACGAGAACTTAAGTTTCCCCCCTCTCCAAAGGAGATTATTTTATGCCATAATATACAAACAGTACAGCCTTGTATGATTCAATTAATATTTAATTATTATGTTCTCATACACTTCATCATATTTAGTCTCACCAAATGTTAATAGTTTTGTTGAAGCTTCCTTGTCAAATATCTCATTTGCACTGAAATTTCAATTAGAAAATTTGGTAAAATGCAACCAACTCATATTTTACACCTTGCTCTGCCATGGAGCTGTGCTATTTCCCAGGTAGGTACTGTTCTGGGGCTGTGAGCTGGTCCTGCTGAGTCTCACAGCTTTGCTGGCACTGTTGTTCAGTTCTAAGTGAATCTGTGTAATTCCAAGAATAATTCACAGCCTCTCCAGAATGTTTTAGGCACCCTCTGTGCTTTCTGAGCTCAGGAGAGATATTTAAACAGCCTTTTATTTCCTTAATGCATGGCAGGAAGTTCCTTCTGAAGGTCTTTAGCTCTCCTGGTCTTTTCTCTCCAGGTTGCTGCCTTTGCACCCTGGTGGTGATGATTCATGTGTTGGTCACTCACGTGCAGGCAGAGAGTGTCGACACATCTACCCACTGCTGCACTCACAGATGTTTCCTATCTCATTACAGAACTCCCGACAGCAATACCTCTCAAGCATCACAACACCACATATTCAAAGCAACCCTCTTCCCCAGGTCCTCTTTCCACACATTGCCTCTTTGTCCAACCAGATGTTCACAGGATGCCCTCTCCTTATCTGAGTAACATGATGAGGGTTTAAACTTTGGGTTTACATTGAGAGGGCTTGTCAGAGGGTGACTCCAGGGCCTGATAAGGCATGCAGGCAACTCAAATATGGTTCCTGAGGTAGAGTCATGTCATGTGGCTGGCATCAGAGCTGTGCTAGTTGGGAGGTTGAACCCCCCTGTGATGGGAAAGAGGAGGTCCAAAGAGGCTGCTGAGGCTGGCTCTTAGAGCACCTGTGATCCTGCTTGGTCCTGTGGCTGAGTACTGCAGCCTTTAGATCCAAGTCACATGTTCTTCTTACTCCTCTCAGCTGCTGTGTCAACCACGGGAAGATTTGAAATAGCTTCTGCACAGCCTACTGGTGTCAGTAATGGTAGGCAGCAGCAGGCACTTCCTGCTGAATCACAAGCTTTTCATGCTGCATCTGGGCAAGCTGGCAGTTTCAATGTTTGGACAGGCTGCAGCAATGTTTTTCAGCAGGTTTCAGTATGTCTCTTTCCAAACACTATTGTGCAAAGCTCATACTTGCCCTAGATAGACTAAGAATGATGGTGAAAACACCTGCTTCCTGAGTAGATAATTCCAGGAGTTAATTACGCTCACTGTGAATAATGTGGTCCTATTTCTGTTCTCATTTTATTTGGCTTAGTTTCCAGCTAAAGAATCTTCCTGTCCTTTGACTATTAGAAATCTTCTACACAGATATTCAATTGAATAAACTCTGAGCTTCCTCTTCAACAAATTAAGTGGTTTGAAGCTCTGTTATTAGGTTCCCTGGGCTTTATATAATTTATTGTAATTCCTCCACTATGTTCAGATGGAGCTTGCCGTGCTGCTCTGGGATCTTGGCTGCGTCCTGCAGCTCCAGCTGAGGAGCTCGTCCCCAGAGGAGCTACTGCCAGCCAGCGGCTGTTCCTGCAGGGTTCCGGACAGGCTCACGGGGCTCCGGGAGGCCGAGGGATGGAGTTTTTCCCTCGCCCAGGGCCAGTTCCCCCCAGGTACCTCAGTTGTGAGAGTTCCCTTAGACGCGGTGAAGAAGGAGCCAATACTGGAGAGGGGTTTCAGTCTTTATTCCAGCTTGTGTCGCTTCTCAATGCCACCAGGCCTCTGGTGTTTCTGCCTGGTTCTCCTCTCAGCTCTCTCCCCACCTCCCCTCCTGGCTCTCTCGACCATGTACTCTCCCTACTTTTCTATCCGGGGGGAAGGGGGCTGGGAAGGAACAGGTAACCCACCAACCAGGTGAGGCAGGGGGCAGGTTTCAGGGGAAGGTGACACCTAGGTAAGCCAATGTCTTTAGAGGAGCATCCTTTGAAACTGGCCACTTACACAGCATTCCTNCTGTGAATAATGTGGTCCTATTTCTGTTCTCATTTTATTTGGCTTAGTTTCCAGCTAAAGAATCTTCCTGTCCTTTGACTATTAGAAATCTTCTACACAGATATTCAATTGAATAAACTCTGAGCTTCCTCTTCAACAAATTAAGTGGTTTGAAGCTCTGTTATTAGGTTCCCTGGGCTTTATATAATTATTTAAGTCATTCTGGAAGTCCTTTCACATTTTTCAGAGTTCTTCAAAAAAACCAGAAGTTAATGTTGGGCAGTATTCCAGGTACAGCCATAGAGTCTTCATCTCAGCTGTGGTGCAGGAGTGCTCTAGGGTGTATTGTGCATTCTTGATCTTCTAACCATTCATTAAATTAAAGCCATTCTGGCCATGACTTTGTCATTGCATAAACCACCAGGTAACAGAAATTGTATCATCACTGCTTTTTCTGACTTCAGTGCTCCACAAGCGCCCCCATGACTCTCTGAAAATTCACATGCATATTTTCTGTTCTAATTTAAACCATTAAAAGTTCAGCTAATCTCTGAAAAAAAAAGTTATTAGAAATCTGACTTTCATAATTTATTTCCAAGCCCAGATGCCTATATGAGCTACAATGTTAATTCTGCTTTATATTCACTAAAGCAATTTCAGCTTGTTTGTGAACTGGTTTTATTGGTCTCTATATTGCTGTATTTTAACATACAGCATATTCTGTAAGGCTGATGCATTAATCTGGTTAAGAAATCAAAACAGGTGTTTCCAGCCTGAGAGGTTTCACTTGTTGAACCCCCAAGGGAATTTAACTCTGTACTGTGGATTTTTGACTGTTTTAATTTCAATTGAATCAGAATTGTTATGCTGGGGATAAATTTGTACTGGCTTGTTCACTGGCTTATTTGAATGATTACACAATTGTCGCACTCTAGGAAATAATTCTGGTATTCAAAGCATAGGGCTAATCAGAATTTTCTCCTTGGAAATAAAAGATTATGCGTAAAAAGCATAGAGGAGAACAAGACTATATTATCTCATGAAAGCAATCAACAAACACTAATCCCTTTAAGTGCTCAGTTTTGAAGTAGAATAGCGCTGTGCATGGTATAGAATGCAAAAGGATAGTATGTACTACCAGCTAGGAGGAGAAAATAAGTAGAAAAATATTCCCGTTTGCACCTTTCTGAAAGAAATGCTCTTTCCTTCTGTTATTCACTGGATTGTTATTCACACAGCTCTTTGTGATTTTCCAGTTAATACTGCAAGAGAGACAGTAATTATATTTGTTTTAGAAGTAATGTTATTATGTCAACATTAGTATTTCTGTTACCTAATTTTCCATTTGAATCACCATATGTGAACCTTGCTTGGTTGTTTTCCTTTTTTTTCCTTTTTTTTTTTTTTTGAACAAAAGGTTTACCTAATTACAATAGGTATTTGCTTTAGTTAAAAGATGTCCAAGAAAAGACATCAGGCTACATCAGGCTGTACTCGGCCACATTGGATTGCATTCAAGAACATGAAGGAGACCAGGCTGGGGACATTTAATACCTCATCATTCATACAAAGTTTGCTGATCTTTCTTATAGTTGCCCAGCAACAAAGTATCTAAGTCAGTCCCTTTTAATTAGTGACAGTGAAGCAATGGGTTAATAATTAATGCAAAGATATGGGACTTCTGAAGTAAGGTCTTGACAGCTCATGTCTTTAACACATGGAGCTGGCTTTTAACCTAGGAAAATTACTTTTCTCACAATATTTAAATAAATGTCTCAGAAGTCTATTGAAATTTAAACTGTGCACTAAATACCTCTCACTTTCAGATCATAATCAATGTCTGAATGATGTATATTCTACCAAATAAGTTGAAGAAAAATGGTTTTGCCATATACTTTAAAAATTATATGGATAAAATACTCTTAATGCATGGAATGCTGTATAAAATGGGATTACCAAAGCATTAACACTGTCTTAATTTTGTCACCCCTTCATGGTGCTGCGCTTATACATCCTAATTGATCCCTGGCCATGTGACAGCTCTGTAGAATGTTCACGAATACTCAGGTCTGTTATTCAGAGTACTGCTATTTGTAGAATGGTAAAATAGCTTGTAGGGAAGCCTTGTCCTCTGAAAATAGGCTGTGACAAGGAGGTTGCAATTGTGTTTGAAAAATTTTGTCAGAAATGTTTATTAGCCCTGGTACTGCCCTCAGTCAGGACGGGGGATGTTATCAGCACTTGACTCACAACAACCATATCATTTAGGTGAAGGTAAAAGAGAGGAGAAATATTTCACAGTGTTACCAAGAGAGAGCTTCCCTGTGAAATTTATTGCCCATGAAAAGAATGGATTGTAGAATTAACCTGTCACACAAAGAAACACATAATGTGGCCTCACTCTTGCTGCTCAATGGCTGCGGCCAGACTGGGTGTTACTGGCAACCTGGGTCATGAAGTTTCATGAATTAAATGCAGCAGAAATCTCCTAGTTTTTGTTTGTTTGTTTGTGTGTGTGTGTGTGGTTTTTTTAACAGTGCAAAGATGCATGAATTAATGTCTTCAAGATGTCTTTTATTACACCAGGGCTGGCACTACTCCCTGAGCGCTGGTCAGGCCCCGGAGGTCACAGAGCCGTGTGGGGAGGCTGGCCAGCCCTTCCTAAAGAGAGGCCTGGGGAAGAATCCGCAGAGGAAAGTCGCTGATGCCACGGCCTCCTGGCACGGCGCCTGAGGGCCGTGCAGGTGTATTTTAGGTGTTCCCTCTGGAATCAGTGCAGAAATGAGGAACACAAAAGGAAAGCCTTCTCCGAGAGCCTCCAGGTAATTAGAGGCGTCGTGGGAACTGAAGAGCCCGGCCATTAAAGCGCTTTAACAAGAGGTGGTTCATTGCTGCTGCCCGACCGCCCGGTTCGGGGTCAGGCCGTGCCAGGTCAGGCCCGGAGCTGCTCCCGCCGCCGCCCCGAGGCCTCGGGCAGGGAGCGGGGCCCGGCGCGGGCAGCCCCGCTCGCCGCCAGATGGCGCTCGCCGCCAGCCGCAGGAGCCGCCGCTGCCCAGATGGCGCCCGCGGCGGAGCGGGGACGGCGCGGCCCGGGCCGGCCTTGGCCGCCGCGTTAAACCCGCCCAGATTATTTTTACACAAGCGTTTAGGATTTTGACAAAGAAAGGCGAGTGCCCGGAGATTTCCAGGCAGAGCTTTCCGCCTGCCCCCGCAGGGCTTGCTGCGGGCCCCGGCGCCCCCGGGTCAAACCCCACGTACTCGGAGCGTGTGGTGCCCGGGCAGCGGCTGGCAGGGCGCGGACATGGAATGACCACGGCTAAAAGAAACCTGCAGCGTGCGATTGACTTCAAGTCTCGGCCACCAAACTTTTTTTTTTTTTCCTTTTTTTCTTTTTGTTTGTTTGTGTTTTGTTTTGTTTGTTTGTTTTTTTAAATACAAAGACACGGCAACAGGGTATTTTGTGCTGCAGTTGCATTACAAAAGGCAGTAAATTGCAATAAAAGCGTTTTTTAACCTAAACAAAATTTTAGTTGTGTGTATGGCATCATTCAGAAATTTTGAAACAGTTTGGAAATTTTTATTTTCTTTAACGGGAAATCACAGTATTTGAGCAGTATAATCTTAGTAATGTCTATTTTTCAGTTTGCCAGGAGAGAGAGAAGAGTTTCCTAGGAATGCAAGAAGCTGTTTAGTCTACTGGTTTATGAGAATGTCCACTGGTAATAGTTATCCACTTGCAGCATTTTTGCTGTCTCATCTGGAGGGGAATTCTAGCCAGGGAATTTGGGAAGTGTGCACAATTTGCTTTTGCAAGCTGTGTGCTGCTCATTAAAGAAGAAAAAAGGAGAAATGGACCTAAAATAAGTGTAGAAATGTTCCAGAATGTAGTAGTTTCAATTTTCTTAGTGTTAAACTAAGGCTTCAGGGAAGTGATGCAGGCTTTCTGATAGAAGTGATTTAGTGTCAGAAATCTGAGATAAAACTGAGTTTGTGTGGGTGGGAAATAGATGGAGGTTTAAATGGAGAACATTTTTTATAAATTAGGACAACTCAGCAGAACAGCAGCAAGAATCTACTTCTGGTGCTTATGGTTCTGCTGAAATACTGAGGTTTTCTTCTGTAAAGGCACAGGAAAAACATTCTAATTAATTAGATTTATTTACAACAACTGGGTTTGGGATCAAAATAATTGCCTTGAGACTGAAGTGCAGCTGCAACACACATTCCAGATGTGAAATGTAACACTGTGTTGTGGCTGACTTAATTTTCTGATTTTAAACCAAGAATTGGTTAGAATCAGTAAGTGAATATGTTACTATTGGCCTCTGAATTGATCCAATGCAGAGGTGCTGTCACATTTCCTCAAATAATCAGATGTGTTTTGGGACTAGGCAGAGAAAAAGCTTCCTGCCAGATGAAAGGTCATCCTGAGAAAGATCATTCACTTGGGTCTGAGAGGTAGGAAACTCCTACCTCCTGGGGCATGCATGTTCACTAGCTTTAAATTTGCATTGCAGTTTGAAGCTGGAATCAGCAACAAGCTACCATCACACTCCTCACGTGGATGGCGCTGTGATCTTCAGATGAGGGAGTTCTCCAGGGATGACCCCCCTGCTCCTGGGGAAAGCAGGAGCTGTGCGCTGTGTCCTGCTGCACTTTCCGGCTGATAGTGCCTGCTTCCTGCTTGTCCTGCTTGTCCTCTTTTTTTTTTTATCCCTCCAAAGTTCAGACCGTTTTTGTATTAGGCTACTGAGCGACATCGGAATCTGTGTGAACAGCTTAGTGAAAAGAAATAATGATGAAACAAAAGAACCTGTGGAAAAGCTAAGCTTTGCCACTTTCAACAGGCAGCTAATGAGGCCCAGTGTTTACAGGAACATGGAACAAGTGATCCCTTTACTCTTCCAGCTTCTTTTCCAGCATACCGTGATGACAAGTATCTGTTTTCACAGTAACTTTCCAAGGCTGTGCTCTTCCATGCTTAATGCTTATTTCAAAATGAGAAAATCGTTCAGTCTAATTAAACTGATACATGTAATTTTTTTCATTCCTTTCCTACTCTTTCCTTAGTATAGCAGGGCAGACATATCACAAGCATGTGATGTACATCTGTGGTCTACTGTGATATTTTTACCTGTCAGAAATGGTTTTCTTTAAAACTCCATCTTGCTTAATTTTTCTGGAGTGTCTTTTTACATCTCTTTTAGTGTTTGATTGAGATATGGTGAACAGGACAGATTTTTAGAGGCACAACTGTCTCATTCCTAGGGAAAAAGACAGATTCCTCTGAGAAGCTTTTGTTTTGGAAGCAAAATTCAGTTTTCCATAGGAGGCAGCCTGGGCTTATGTTGCAAAACTTCCTGCAGCTCCTTAGATTAGGGAAAACTGTACGAGAAGCTCCAAAGTTTAAAAAAAAGTACTTTATTTCATCTTAATTTTTCAAGCTTGTTATAACAGGAAATTTGTTTTGGCATGGGTCACTGTATGTACTCTGCCTCAATTCTGCTGCCTGAGCATCACCGAGGGCTTGGAGGAGCAGGGGTTGCTATGTTTGGGCATGGACTTTCACTAGTGGCTCCCATAGTAGAGAGCCTGAGAGGGGACAGTGTCCATGAGAGTCAAACCAGTCATTTTGAGCACTATCTGGCTAATGCTCCTTCATGGAGAAGAAAAAGAATTCTTCTAAGAACTAGTCCAGGTCCCCATGTTACCTACCCTAGCTTATGATTTCTCTTAGTAGAAATGTTAAACAATTTTGAGATGTTCCCTTAGGTGGTTTTAAACATTAGTTTTCTGGCAGCAGCCCAGACTAGGTTGTAGGGTATTGTACAGTGCTAGGAGATGGAACAAATTCCATCCCACGATAGACAAGGATGTTATGCAAAGGAATGGCAGTGTTTATCCTTGAATAAACAAGCTTCTTAATTTGCTCCTTCATGTTTCAGAAAGGACATATTGGAGACAAAATAGAAAACAGCATAGAAGCAGTGTCACACTTACAGAAAGTTAAATATATCCTAGCAGGAGAAAGTGTGAAGTATCATTGTTCTGTGTGAGATGTGGTACTTGTCCTGTATTCATTTTTCCACTATGAATACTTTTATCATGGCAACTTTAGAGATAGAACTCAATGAATGCTCTTCATGTAATGTTTTTGCATCTATAGATAGAGCTTAAGGGCATGGGTATTCAAAACATTGTAATTGGAGTTTACCTGACAGTGACATCAGAGAGTAAGGATGGTTCCTGTGTCCTCTGTGTCTCTGTCTAGCCTATGTTTGTGCTGTGAGCTGTATGACTACCTGATTTTCTCAGCCAAAAAATAAAACAAAATTAACATCAGACTAAGAACCTTCGCATCACTGTACAGAAAATTTAGCCCGATAGCCTGCATGTCACTATGGTACTGCAGCAGTAATGCTCAGAGAAAGCACAAGAACAGTGAACAAAGAATGTGAACAGTAATCTCTCCTGCTCTGCTTTTTGAGTCAGGGGTTGAATTAAAACTACTGTTTTGCTAAAAATTTTATTGATTTTTACCAGTGGACCAGCCTTCACTGAATTTCATTGACTTTTTGACTTTATCAACACTTTTGGCCTGCACAGAAGCCCGTGACAATATAATTATGCACTATGTGAAGAAATACCTGCTCTCTCCTCCTAATTTGACACCTAATAATTTCAGTGGGTGCCCTGTAGGTTTTGTGTGGTGTGACAGAGTGAATAGTCATTACCTCATCACCTCTTCAGCACCATTCATTGTTTGTAGCCTTATTCATTTGTCTTTTTCCTACCTGGAGACTCCTCATCCATTTGGTTTTCTCTTATACAGAAACTGTTTGCTGTCTTGGATCATCTTCACTGCTGTCATTTCTGCTTTTCAACTTTTACCCTCTCTGAAGTGAAAGGACCAGATTGCATACAGAGACTTACCCAGCATGGGCAGGTTTTTGTCAAAATAAATAATGAGAATAAATTATAACCTTGTTTTGATTTGTTTCTGAACAGATCTAATAAAATCAAGTCACAAAAAGGGATAAATGGTAGTGATGTCCTTTATGTATACATCAGTTGTCACAAAAGGAATGAAATCTGATTTCAGATCCTTTCTGCCTACTTTTGAGAAGGAAACTGAGCTACAGGCTGATCAGGACAGTCTCTCTTGGTTTTGCTGCACTGGTTTTGCTCAGAGTTCTTTCAAAGCCACTGGAGTAGGGACTGAACCCCAACCACTTTGCTTCCCAGGTGTATGCCTTTATCACTTGTTTGGTATAATTCCTTGCTCATGCTCTTCTCTGCATGCTTTTGCTTTTGCACTGTTTACAGCCAACAGTTTCTTTCCTTGAATAAGTTTGAGCTGATGTCCTCCAGGACACAAGAGTTCAGAATCCTGATGACTCAGGGCTGTTTTATCAAACAAACAACTGCAGTTGCTGAGGGTGCAGTTGCTAATTACTGAGCTGGTATTACACCTACCTAAGCAGTGCAAGAAGTGGCTGCTCAGAAGCACCATATCTTTATGGTGAAACAGCTGTGGCCCTCACCTCTCTTTGGCTATTCAGACAAATTTATTTGGAAGTTGAGGAGGCATAGCTGGAGCTCAGCTCATCTGCCCACTCACTCCTACCAGCAGAAGTGCTTTCAATGATCAGAGAAAGGACAGATTTTTTTAGACAATATTTAGACAGCAGTGGGCCTGTCAGCCTAGAACTTCATCTTTAAAGATGCAGTTTCTTCTGGGTGTAGAGTCCAGGGCTCCTGGTTCAAGCAACACACAGCTTCTGTGATATATCTGACCTCAGTGCAAAGCCCTACCCATTCTTCTCCCTGATCTTCTAGGATTTTGGAAACACAGACAGAGAGGTCCCTTGCAGCAAAGAAGAATAAACACTTTTAAACTTATTGCTAAGACAAAAGAAAGAAAAAAGGCATGTGGCCTATTTTGACTATACAAGCTTTTTAGGTAGTGTAATTGGAGATAGCATTGTTGGCCTTCATTAATCTTAATCAGATGTGGATTGGTAGGCAGCTCTCACTCTGGTCAGTACCTCTTCCCCATGGCTCTTCCTGCTCTGGAAATATTCAGTAGCAACACTCAGTGCTCCTTTCTGGCCTTTTTTAGTCCTGGAATTTTTTACAAAATGAATGTGTTTGATTGCAGTTCACCTCATTAACAAGGAGCTGTTACTGTATTGGCATGCCTGGATGATCTCTGGTCACTCTAGTCAGCATGGAAGGTGTTAGATCTTCCAGTTCCAATTTTATGTGTCCTCACAGCAGTCTTTACTAACAACAAACACAAATCAGTGTTTGCTGCCTGAAAAATGGGAGAAATAAAACCACTTGTTTGCAGTTTTCTTTCTGCTTCAGGAAAAGGTTTTTGTTTGTGTCTAAAAATACAACCTTGTCTGCAAGCCCAACCACCCATGCATTATCAGGGATTGTTTGGGGTCACAGCACTTGCCCTGTACATGACTCAGGGTTCATCTGCAATGCAAGAGGAACTGGCTGAGGTTTGCACATCACCCTGACACATACCCTCTGGACATAGTGATTTATATCTCTGCATCTGCTCTATCATCCCTAACTTGGCAGAATCTATACAATGTTGCAACATGCATGTTACTTTTTTCCTCTCCTAAGAAAATCCTTGGCAAAACAGAAGGCTCTAGATGGTGTATAGGTCAGTAGTGTGAGATGGTCTGAAATCAGTGCTCTGTAGAGACACCTGAAAGCCGGGAGCTGAACTTATATTGAGTGTTTCTTATATCCTCTTCCATTATTAATAAAAGGCCCAGGCTCTGCTGATCTGGACATTTAAATTGTATTCCTTCCCACCTAATCTGTTTCAAATAGTTGCTGAGAACCTGAAACAAGAGCACTTCAGGTATAAGGTTGATAGCCCAAGCACTGGTGGCAAAATCAGATTGCCAGCTACTATGTGCTGGTTTTCAACCTCCAAAAGTGTTTCCTTTTATTGCAGGTACCTGATAAGATTGGTTCTAGTGAACTTTGGAGCTTGATGTAAATGTTTCATAGAAGTAGAGCTGGTGTGGGTTCCTGCTGTGACAAAAGAGGAAGGATTTGCAGTACAGGTCAGATAGTTGAATCTCTCTTTGAATATTCCTGCTTTTCTCCATATTGATTATATTTTTAGCAAAGGAAGCCATGTTCCTGATTTAGTTGCCCTGGTGAAGTTATCACGGTCCTGCTGTGGCAGTGAGCTCTGTGCTGAAGCAAGCACTGAAGTATGCATTGAAAGCACTCATACCAATGTGGCATTTAAACAGAAAGAAAAGGAAATAATGCAGTAACCATTCTAAGATGACAGATTGATTTGCCTACCTAACAGGCCAGCATTGAGTGCTTTGTAACTGATAAAATAAGTGATACCGTATTGCCCAATGTGGAATAAAATTATTCTTGTGATAGATAATAGCTTGTCTTACAGTTGATACAGTGACATGAAAACAGGCCATGAAAACCTGACACTCAGATGAACCCCAGAGCTAGAGCAAGGAGAAGGAGAGAGATTGAGAAGAGGGGGAAGGAGCAAAGCAGAAAGGAAATAACATGGCAAATGGAGAGAAAAAAGCTTTTCAGCATTCAGCAGTGTTGAGACTTTGGTTCAGATTGTTCATATGATGAAATTATCCCCACAAGGATTGTGCCTGAGATGTCTTTACTTTCTGTCTGAGCTCACGATAAACATTTACATGAGATTACCCCTGCTTCCCCCCAACCCCTGGCAAAGAAAAAAGAATAGAGAACAGAATGGTTTTTATTCATATGGAAAGTCAAACTACAGACAACATTTAAAAACTTTGTAGAAGAAGTTTAAAATCCACACTGAGGGTACCTTATTCTGTATTTTTTTTTCTTGGGCAGACATAATAACTCTTTTCCTGTATTTTGTTGTAAATTTTGTCATTCTGAAAATAAAATACAGGAGCTTGGAGAAAACCAGGATATTGCAATGCATAGACAAAAGCTTTTCAAATGGAGAAAAATTGATATCCCAATCCTTTTTGTCCCTAGTATCTCTTGGTCTAAGTTATTTTGTTTTACCAAGGGTATTTTCCAATAGCTGTAATCCCTATATATATGTGTGTGTGTTCATGTGTGTGTGTGTAAGGTAAGTAGTAGAGGAAAGAATTGTAAGCTTCTGTGAACACATTACAGAATAAAGCAGGTGGTAGTTGTTTAGCTGACAGTAGTGCATCCAAGACTGGAAATGCCACACCAGAGACATGTCTGGGACATTGTTACTGTGAAACTTTCAATTTGTGCACTGGGAGCAAATGTACTTAAGGTTAGGAAGGACCTCAAAATATCAGTTTAACGGCCAGTTTTAAATAAAATTTAGCTGTGGGGAAGGAAGAATGTTCTTGAGCACAAGATCGAGGCAGTTGTGCTCTAGAAAGTCTCTTTCTCCATCTCCTCACCCTGGGACTTGTATTAATACTTGCAGTGATTAATTTCTGAAGTGACTAAAAATCCTGATGTAAATAAGTCAATAAAAATGGGAATACAAGAAGACTATATGAATGGAGAAAGCAGTCAGCCTGGGAAGCAATAGCATCTGTATCACATAGAGCCTGATAATAACATTACCTTTGGGATAGTTACATGTATGAGTATTCCTTTACACCAGTAATTCAACTACTGCCTTGTAGCAATGTAATTACCCTGCTTTCTCTTTGAAGGCTGGCTGTGGTTTCAATTCATTTCCATTCTAAAGAAATCTAATATTTTTAATAATAAAACAAGCTTTCTCCATGTCTTAGCAGGTCATTTTAGCAGATCTCTGCTAGGCCAGTACTTGTCTGGGAATTGTGGACAAATTTGATTCTCCTAAAAAGAGCCAAACAGGTAATTTAAGTCCCTCGTCTAATCCACACAAGCAGAGCAACCTTCTACATGCAGCTGTGCAGATACTCACAGTCAGATATAGTTTTGTGAGAGGACAAACCATTCCAAACTGCCTGTATTCAGCTTTCTTTCACAGTTGTTTGTTGTAGTTCTGTGTTTGACTGAACACTTGGAAAATGGTGCTGGGTAACAGCATCCTGCCATCAGCTGGTAATAAACTGTGAGGGCTGCTTAGGTTGGGGACAAAAGCTCTGCCTTCCATCAGCAGGTTGCTGAACACTTAAACATAACTTCTCCTCTCAAAAGTGCCCACAGCTCCAGTAATGAGGATATGAACAATCCAGCTCAGTGTGGTTTTGGATGGTGTGCAGCCAAGAAGACCTTGCCAAGAAATGTGCTTTCTGCATGATTAGGAAAATATATTGAATACCTGGGTGCATGTTCAGAGAAGACTGCATTCTGGAAGCAGAAGGGTCTGTGCAAAAAATGCAGATGTAAAATATGTGGAATGTGAAAGAATATGTGGAATATGTGGAATATGTGAATGACTTTCCAGAGTGGAAAACAGCTATATGCAAAAGCTGCAAATCTTTTTACCTAACTTAAGCCATGTAGAAACTGATGTTAAGTCTAACCTAATACCTTATCATTCTGCTGTGAATCTCTGTCACCCACCTGGACATGCTCTGTCCTCCCTCCCAGTTGTAGAGGGACATAGGAAAGTAAACGCTGTAGAATAACTTTTAGATAGCTGAAGTTAGGTGATATGAATTAGGACTACATTCTAGGAGTCAAATTACTGCTGTTATGAATAGTTTGGACTCTGATATTTCCCACAAATGCTGTAGCACTTTCAAGAAATTTCTTGGATGCATACAGAAAGGGTCCTTAGATACCCAGATTGCAGCAAAATAATTTACACACTGGCTGCACAGAATGCTGAACTCTCTAGAAATCAGAGAAGAGCTAAAATGCTGTTGTAATGTAAAGTTTCTTGTAATGTAGCATTTCCAGGTGAAAAAATAAGGCATGTCCACTGAGATTTGATAACCTTAATTGCCCAACAGTTTGACCTCTTCTTACTGCAATCTCTCTGCTCCCTTAACAAGATTTTTCACATTTGTGAAGGTGTCACGAGCATGATGTGGAATGAACTGTAATATATGATTTTGAATGGTGTCTTTCATTGCCTAGGAACCTTTAAAACGGGCCCTCTGTGTGTACTTATGGCAATTGTAGTGAAGCGGACACAATTTTACCTAAGTAAAATAAGAAAGTGAAATCTAGGCAAGAATTCTGTTCTTGAGTCTGAATTACATTTAGTGCTAACTCTTTGCAGACTCTATTTTCACTCTGTCAATAACAGATGTGCTGTTTGCAGTGTATGGCTGAACAAATCTACTTTTGAATGTCTCCTTGACTCCTTCACAATCTGTTGCATTCCACTGGTAGTATAATAAGCTGCTCAGCTGGGAGAAGTATGGGAGATGGGAACAAACTTGACTTTATTCATTTGGAGGAAAATAAAAAGGAGACTTGGGTCCTTTTTGTTTATTAATGAATAAGTCAAATTAGGAAATCTAGTTTTGTATCTTTTGGCTCCAGGAATGGTGGTAGCAACAATAATAAATATTAGCTCTTATGAGGAGAAAACTCTCTTTTGATTACTTACAACTACTTATTTGCATCCACTGTTTGTTTAAATTTTACCCACACCAGAAGTGCTTTTTAATGCAAACACATATGGTCTCTCTCAAGGTCTCAAAGCATTGCAACGTTTAAAATTATATACCACGAATACATGCATTAATTTTTACTTGGCTTAATTATAATAAATCAAATGTTTACTCTGAAAATAGAGAGATTTCAAGTTGATAATTAAATAACTCATTGAAATTGACAAGAACAACATGCAGTGCTTAGAAAAATGGAAAATACTTTTTGCTCAAGAACATTAAAATTTAAGAGATGGGGTGAGTTCCAAGGAATAGCTGCTAAAGATGTTGGTTAATGCCAGGCGAGGATGTGGCTAACTTTATTAACCCAATAAATGCAAAGACATGTTTGTTCATCTGGACTAAAGCCTGAGGACAGCATCAGTGATTGCAAAGTCAGTGTGTGGAGGGTTGGCCTCTGACACTGAGGTTAACTGGTATGGGAGAGGCTATGTGCATGCCATTAAACTCCCTTACCTGCCAAAATGGGTCAGCTCACACAGTTTGCCTCTTGGGAGTGGTATGTGAATGCCTCAATTACAGCCTAGAACTATGTGGAGGAGTATTTCTCTGCCCTGGCCAGCAGTTCAGGTTGTGTCTTGACCTAGCCATGTCCTCTCATCTGCATGCTGCAAAAGAGACTGTACGCTGCACGTTCTGCTGTGCCTCTCAGGAAAGAGCAAGGACGAAAAGGGTGTGACCTGGCCTTGCTGTGATACAGAGTTGTTCCTCAGGCTCCTTTCCAATGCTTGATACCAGAATGGCCAAAACTCCCAACCAGCTGCTTGGCCCCCACCTTCAGCAAGACAGTTGTCTAGGAAAACAGGAATAACAGAGTGAATAAACTCATGGGTCACGATAAAGACATTTGGTGTCACCTCAGCTATTTCTCACACTTTTTGTTCCCTAATCATCCTTTGCCTGATAAAGAGATTTGGTGTCACCTCAGCTATTTCTTACTTCTTGTTCCTTAATCATCCTTTTCCTGTTTGGCATTTCCTCCCCTTTCTTAATTAGTTATTGTAGAGAACATAAAACATAAATGTTTTGTGGCCAGCAGAAGAGAGTTTTCCTCTGCCATATTTTGAATTTCTTCCCTAGACCACAAAGGCAACGAGCTTCCTCAGCATTTCATCTCAAAGAAAACACCGGATAATTTTTGCCATGCATGAAGTGACTGTAAAAAAAAGGAACCATGAAGCATGTACGCAGTTCATAAGGTTGTTTTTTATTTTTGGAAAGCTTATGTATGGCAAAATTTAGGAGAAAATAATGCTTAATACAAAGTTTTGAGCAAATTTTGCTTAACCATTGATCTCAATACTTCCAACAACAGTTTGTTAGTAGTATACCTTACAGGACAGGAGAGGTCCTTAGACCATTTGAGGTCGCTTCCCATATGTCACAGGTGGTTAAAGATACCCTATGTTGCAGTGTTAGTTGTTTTTTTATGAACATGTATTTTGTTTTCCACTGAAAGCCATGTTTGAGAAAGCATGTAGACTTAATCTGGAAACCCAAATGATGAAGAGTAAACCATTTCATTTGGTAATTTGTTTCAATGTTTAACCATCTGCTTTTTAAAATGTGGTTCTATGGTTTGCCTACCTTACTGCCTCCCATCCCTTGTTCCTCCCTTCATCCCTCCTGTTTTTCCTCCTCTTCACCCTTCTGTTTCCCTTCTTTCCTTTTCTTTCACCACTGATTCTTGATAGGTTTTTGACTGCTAGAATTAAAAACTCAGTATTTTCTTCCTTTGAAATGCTTACCTAGCCACTCTTTGGTCATCATTTTGGTCAGCTAAAAGAGACCAGGCTTCTTATCTTTTCCACTCCAGCTCTCAAATAATTTAGTTGCTTTATCTTTTTCTGTTTGTCAACATTCTTTTTAAAAATAGACTCCAAACCCCACAAAGTATTTCAGTCTTCATTCATCAGGACCTATAGCACTTAATCAGTTTATTAATCCTGTTCAAACTTCCCCTAGCTGGGTTTTGTTGTTACAGTTTTGGTCTATCGTACCATCAGTCTTTTCTTGTATCCTTTCCCTTATTCAGTAGGACTCAACTTCCCTTTACCTTTCTACAAAGGAAGAATATCCTTTGGCAATACCAATTTTTGAATGGGTTACTCAGGTTACCAGGCAGTCAGAGGGTTTTGTCTGCTCTGTCCTTTATTACTGTTTGCTGCGTTTTCAGTCTTTGTCCCTGGAATTGCAACTTCCTCCTTCATCCCTTTTGAAAACAAAATCTGAGTAGTGAAACTTTTTTACTAATGCTTCTCTATTGGCAACGATATTTCCCAGAATTTGCTTTCTACCTTATTGCATTTATGTTGTATAGCACCAATTTTTAGATTAGTGTAATGTTGCGTTAATTTAACAGATCTATAGAAGTCAAAGGTATTTATGGAGCTACGACACACTTAATCAAAGTTGTAACATAATTTTAGAAGTAATTCAGGTATTTGACAAGAGCTATTTTCCTAAAACCATGCTGACAAGATTTCCTACATTCCTGTCCATTAAATCTTTTTAAGGTTGAATGATGAAAAATTATATTTACTGATTTCAGAAGGAAGGTAAGAGAGAGAAGTTCACAGAAGGAGTAAGTGGATGCTCTTGGTACAGGAATGAGTGCAGATGGCACTGATGGTTTAGAATAGAGAAATATAGCAACACTTCTTTAGCTAACTGTATTCTGGTTCTTTTTGCTAACTGCAAGAAAGATTTATATAAGGTGAGGGCACAGTGATGGGAACTTTTTATTTCCAGACTCCAAAATAGAACAAAAAATCAGAGTCAAGCCATTATCTAAAACTGTTCATACAAGAAAAGAGAGTGTTAAAGGAAAAAAGATAAGATTAGCAAACCCCAAGATTCTCATTCCTATCCCCCAAAGGCTGTGTTTGATAAATAACACAAATATGAAGTCAGGAATTAATGAACAAAATTTTATGTGCTGCATGCTGGGTCTAATAATGAAAGCATAGGAGGCTGGGCCTATACACATTTGTGGGGCTGTAAATATCGATGACAGGAAAGCAGATGGACTGAAAGGAGCAAGCTTTACTGTGGTGATTGCCACATTCCCCCCTTTAGGGCTGTGGAACCCACAGTGACAACCCTATGCCCTCAGAAGCCCAGAGGTGTCACCCGGTCAGGCAGCCAGAATCTGGCAAGATCACATCCACTGTGTCATTCTTGAATATCCCTTTTTTCAAATTCCTTGTCTTCTTTTTTCTCTTTTCTTATCTGGTTGTTTATATCTTTAATGGAAGTCTGGTTCAGCTGACTAAGCTTGAATCCTTTCCAATGTTATTCTAACTCTTTGGCCAAAAAGGCAAATAAAAGAAGAACTTTAAACAACCTGATGATTGTATACATCTGTGTCTGATAAGGCTATGCATGCATCTGTCATTCTTCAGCAGAGAGTTGCACCAGAAACAGAGGCAGCATTTGTTATCTCTTGCTTTTATGTGGCTCTCTCTAGTTTGTGTTCAGGAAAGCCAGATGGGACTCCCAACAGAATAAAAAAGCAAGATGCCTCCCAGCTCACCTTTAAGTTTTTCCTCCCCTTTCCATTTCCCCTTGCCTCCACACACAGACAGGTACATTCAGTACATTTATACTCTGGACCAGTTAATACTCAGGAAATGAACATGGATTATTTTTATTGAGAGCTCTCTGGCATGTTACCTGGGAGGTTGAAATACTTTTTCATAAATCACAGACTCAGGTATTGGTTTGGGTTGCAAGGGACCATTGGAGATTGTCCAGTCCACCCTCCCCCACTGTGGGCAGTGTTATCTTTTCCTAGATCAGGTTGCTTCAGGCACAATCCAACCTGGCCTTGAACACTTGAGATGGGGCATCCACAGCCTCTCTAGGTAGCCTGTTCCAGGGTACACACTGTTCCACTTACTGTGAAAAACAAGTTTCACTTAGAAATCTAGCAAGTTCTAGTTTCTTTCACAACAGACCTGTGTCATGTAGGACTTTTTGGCCTCTAAAATACTCATTACCCCTTCAGCTAAGTACTGTAGAATAGAGCTCTCTCGGATCCAGATCATATTTTCCATCTCATGTGCATTGAGCTGGAGAATTTGGCAGGACAAGTAAACATCTGTACAAAACAAAGTAAAAAAACATGGAAATGTGAGGAAGTTCCTTTTTGAGTAGGATTTTTTTGATGGGCCTCTGGTTCTATAACATGATAGTCAAGGAAAAGGCACCTGTCTAAACACTTCAGACTCTTCCTCTGATCAATCAGCAAGGCTTAAAATGATCTGCTAGGAAAGGCTTTCCTTCTCCACTTCAGTTTGGTTGCATCCCTCTCTAAAAAAGAGCAGCAGCCACCGCCACTGTAAGAGCCACCTATTGGAATCAATAAGGATCATCACACAGCTCCCTCATGGGTATCATTATGGTTCACTGCTGTCATTACTTGAAAATACAGCAAAAATCTCATTCTCAATCCTCTTGTAGTACCAGGCAATTTTCTTTCTCTTTGACTGTTCTCTAATGCAAAGCATTCAAGCCACAATTGCCTGCCAACCTTGAGGGCACCTGAGTCTGGAGGCAAACAATGAAAAGTGCTTCTGAGCATATCCACCTTGTACAGTAGCACATGTGTCTTGGGCTGTGCTTCATTTCACAGTCTATTGCCACAGCGAGCCCAGCAGCGCCAGGAATTGGGACAGGGTGGCTCGGGCACAGTGCAGGTTCAAACTAATGTCCCCTAATAATTCACCTCTGCAGAGATATCTGGCTGTACTGGAATGAGTAACCTGCCTTCAGATCACACAGGTGCTCATCTTAGAGGTCCTTTCTAACAATTCAAGATAATAGACAATTGAAGAGCTATTTTACCAGACCTCAGAGAAACATGTCCAAAAGAGTTGCAGTATAACTTAAAACAATATCAGTTTGTTGAAGAAGACCAGCATATATTACAAGCCTTCATATTTCTGCTAGAGAGATTTAGAAGCTCTTTAAAAGACATCAGAAATCCACTAGGGCCAAATAACCTTACATCTACTCTGTGCAGGGCATGAAAATAGGCAGTCTATGGAAACTAACTCCCAAGTTCAGGTTCTTGGTAAAGCTCATCCTTTAAATTTAATTGGTGCCCTAGGGGAACATGAAGGCCAGAGTCAACTCTGAGGACTGAAGTAACCAGCTTTTGGAGCTGACCTCTCTAACAATGTGTGAAACCACTACTGTGATTTCAAAGTCTCATTAAGTATTGAATATAGGGCAAGCCAGAAGTGATTTTGCAGAAAATAAAAATGTTCATCCATTTGAATATTCAGACTGTAGTCTCATTACAGCTGTATTGCATGAAGCATTATTTGTAGAGAAGGCTTCTTAATCATCCACTTCAGTCAAATTTATAGGGAAACCAGCTTTAGTGAGTTAATTTCAAAGAATAACATGTTTGGTTTTGGATTATTCTTTCACAGCTGAAAGGAAAATCAAAGTGTTTTGAAAATTACTCTGAAAGAACAGAAAATTATAAACAACATAGAGTGAATAAGTAGTAACTGCCCATTTGCAAAACAGAGGAAAACAAGATTTGCAAAACATAGCCTGCCTCCAAATAAGAGAAACTGATGTATGGATACAGCCCTCTGCCCCTCCTATCCCATAGGAATCAGACACCAAAAACTTTAGGGAACAAAACCTCAGGCTTTCAGACCTTCCCAACCTTCCAGATGGAGCATTTTCCTCAAAGAGCCTTTTACCCACGAGAGAGTGTTGACATTGCTAATGAGAGATGGCAAACATCCTTTTAACTCTCTCTGTGATCTTCTGTGTTGCTGTAAACAATATACTTAATAATAGAGAAAATTAGGTCTTTGATGCTCTTACTGACTGGGGGGAGGGGTTTGGGTGACTGATGGAGCATGTTAGATATTTTGACATTAATATGTATAGATCTGTAGTCTTAAAAAGAGATCTTTTAATTTTCTAAACAGTGCAGGC
This sequence comes from Dicaeum eximium, assembly GCA_013396995.1. Lineage (NCBI taxonomy): Eukaryota > Metazoa > Chordata > Aves > Passeriformes > Dicaeidae > Dicaeum > Dicaeum eximium. The sequence goes on from VWZP01010715.1 coordinate 1,897,285, forward strand.
CAGGCAGTGCCATCCAAACAAAATGGTATTGTTCTTCTGGCTACAGGCTCATCTGGGAGTTTATGAAGTGGGTGTTGGCCTATGCCTGATGCCTGTTGCCTTTCTGTCATGCCACACCATGAAGAGCCTGGCTCTGTGCTTCAAATGACATCTTGTGAGGTAGTGGGGACTGTCTGGAGGCTGGGCAAGTCCATGTCCCTCAGGCTGCCCTCTCAGGGTAAGTGCTCCAGCAGCATGGCCCTGCGCTGAATGTTCCTGTTGATGGATATTTTTCTTGTACTGATTGGGACAAAGAGATCAGGCACAGTACTTGAGGTGAGGTCCAACAGCTTCTAAGCAGAGAGAGGTAATGCCTTCCTGAAGTCCTTTCCAATATGAATTTTTACATGATCTAATGAAATGATTGGCTTGTAGGTCCTAAAGGTATAAGCTAACAAGGCTGCAGCAGGTAAACAGACTTCATGTGAGTGTAGATGGGCTGTGTAGGGTGATGGGGGGGTGAAGATGAAAAGATGAGGGGTGTTAAAGGAGAGAAGCTGTTGTTGAGGCAACAAGGGAGAAGTCAAAATAAAAAAGGGGAGAACAACTCGCCTCCAGAAGTTCAGTTAAAGGGTCCAAGGTTTTACTAGAAATCATGGAAATCTACAAATGGAGCTGATGAAGTGATTAACTTTGGAAGAAAATTCTTGAAATAGAACCTGGTGGTTTTAGGGTATAAGACAGTATTAGAACTTGCAATCTATTTTCTATAATTTTTGCTTAATTACTCATCAAAACATCAAGAAGAATAAATGGATGCAAGAATGCCTGTAGCTTTCTTTGTTTCTGGGTATTCTGTAGTCTGGCAGTACATGGCAAAAGCTTTTCTTTCTCTTGGCTGAGAAGGCAATGTGAGATTGCAAAGGGAAGAGCAAAAAATGAAACCATTTTACTCCTCTGAGCTGGAGATCAAGCTTGTCACATCAGACTGCATCCTAAGACTAAGGATATTTTGTGTTTTCCTAAAGCTCCAGTTTCTAGAACCGAGAAGTGAGCCCTTATAGTTTTAGTGAGCACCTAGAAAAAATAGAGGGCATTTCAGGGTTCTGGGCCTAGAGAGCAAATACTGCCAAACGCTCTGTTTCATAGTTTTCTCTTTTTTATTCCTTGCTCCTGGAGTAGTTGGTCAAACTGGCCACCATAACTGCGTTTCTACCTCCTGGGACACTAATGATGGAATACACAGTTCGGACAAACCTGTGGTGAACATGGGGCATGTTGTCTCCTGGTTTTAAGCTCTCTTTTTACCTGATGACAGTGAGGAGCTCTGGACACACATTTGTGCATTACTCTTCTAGGAATTTATCCCTGAAGAGAAAAGATGAGGAATGTGACATGTCCCAGGTCTGAAGAGCAGCTCGTGCAGCAACCTCCATGTACTGATTTCAATGGTGAATGTGTTCGACTTGAGTCATACAAAATCTGCTTTAAAAATTCATGTTTCCTTTTTTCTCCTGCTCCCAGTGGCTCAGTGTACTCTTTGAAAAATTACTCACTTCTCTCCAAGACCACTTGATATTCGAAAAGCAGCTAAACTGCTGCTTTTAACCAATGGTTTATTGAAAGATTTCCCCATGGCCTTGCTAGCTCTTTTGGGCAAACACATTTTCTGCCTTGCCTTGAAGATGCATTTATGCATCCCATCAAAGAGCCCAAGCAAAAGGTTTTGAGCTAATTCTTGTCAAGCAGCAGAGGTGAACTTTAGGTTGATGTTGAAATCAGACCAGAAGTGTGTCAGGCCAGTCAGGCCAAAGCTCTGGTGTGCAGAGGGTGACATGTCCTGGGCCAGCCCGAGCATGGTGCAGCTGGCCCTTCATGCTGTGTGCAGCAAAACCACCCGGCTGGAGGAAAGGCATGCTGATACAGTACAGCTGATGGCACTGGAGGGGGTGGATATTTTGGCTCCTTTGGGTTATACTGTTGTTTTAAATAAATGCTTAGGCAATTTTAATATTCTAAACAATGACAGCTGGAGACAAAAAGCTGCTGTGAGTATGTCTGAGAGCTAGTGTGATAAAGCTGTGATCACACAAAGGAAATTTTATACCTTGTTACTCCCCAGAACAGTTAGGAGTGGACAAGGTTTATGTTGATCACAAATATTCATAGATTTTGCTGTCTTTACTGCAATATCACTGTCTACATTTGCTTCTGGAAAATATTCAAGATGTGTGGCAGGGAGGTTAAATTTTAACTAAGCTCTTTCTTTCATGATATAGCTGTTCTCTTTCTCATTTATGTCTTGAGTAAGTGTTGATAAATGTTCACATTTGCAGTAAAATTCAGAGGCAAAGACAGTTTCATCTTGGTTTTGCAGTGACCATATCTGAGCAGAGACTATTAATATTGATCATCACAATCTAATTCAAAGCAGAGAGCAAAACGCAGGGCTGTTAAAGCCTTGGGCAATTGTCATAATTTACTGTTAAGGAGAAAACTTTATGGTTAGCTGCCCAGATTAAAAATCTCTAAGAGATTTCCACTGGAAAGTTTTATTAAAGGCATGCAGTATAGTTAAATGTAGTTATACAACACTCCCTCCTCACATATATAGTTACATGTATATTTATGTATCTGTAAAATCAAATTTCCTTGCTCCTGTTAAATGACATTTTACATAATTTGAAAAAGAAAAAAATCTTTAAAATACCATATAATTGTTTTTATCACTCATGTTGTATTTTTATAATATCTTCTGTTTCCTTCAGCTCAACCAAATGCGTTTTCCTCCCAAAACATCCCCCAAACCAAAACCAGAAGGACCAGTCAGCTTCACTCATTCTTGTCATCATGTCTGCATGGAAACATTTATCCAACCATAATCAGTTTTGCACCATGGCAATATTTAACTCAGCTTGAGAAAACCAGTTTGATGTTCTCAGAGAGCAGTTTGGTGCTGTGAGCTGGGGTGAGGCTTGCCTTGCTGCCTGGTATCTCTGTTTGGTGCACTCAGCTGTGAGACAGGGACTGTCCTGGGCGAGGGAGCACAGGTTTCCCTGCCACCACGTCCTGGAGCATGGAGTGCTCAGCCTGGACTGTGCAGTGATGTCAGGGCCATGCAAGCCAGAGCTGACACCAGCCCGTGAGCCTGAGCCCTGGAAATGGTCTGGGAGAGGGGCACAGTGCAGTTCTTTGCTCTCTTCCTGAGGTGGCACCGCATGTCCTGCAGGGCGCTGCTCATAGCTGGGGCATGCACAGGACCCTGCTCGTGAGGGTCAAGGATCTGTTTGTGCATCATTGTGTGCTTGGTGAGGTGGAATGAGAGGTGTGACTTCTGCAGCTCAGGCAGGGTACCCAGGTTAAACATCAGCTTGGTGAGGAGCACAGCCAGAGCCCTGCGGGCTGCAGTGGGGCTGTGGATGTGGCCAGAGATGAGCAGCAAGCTCTGTGCCACAGGTGATCATGTCCAGCTGGCTGTCCTCTGGGAATACACACCTCACCTACAGGTGTACATCCACAACATTTTAGGCAAGGGTAGATGGTGGCAAAGTTACACTCTTTAACTTGCTACAGGCTGGCAGGGTTACATTATACCCACATTTACGGGATGGGTCAGACAACATGCTGAGAAACCCTAAAAACCAGGCCTCACATATCCTTTTCATGGATGCCAAATCTCCATAGTTTGCAGGCTGCAACTTGGGCAAACTTCTTTTCAACAAAAAGCTGTATATATTTAAGCACAGACAGGGGTTTTTCTTTGAATGAGAGATTTTGGACACATATCACCCTTGCCACGTTGGTTTTTCCTATCTCCACCTTGTGTCTGAATTTTTTTTTCTCTACAAAGCCATGGAAAATTGTAGCATGGAGATAGCAATTGAGCTGGAGAAATTTTAATTTTTCTGTACGTAGCACTGTCAGCAGGTTAGATTTAGGATCCAGGGATCTGGAATATCAAGTTTTATTCCCAGCAATGCAATTGACTGCTCTAACTTAAGGCAAGTTGGTTTTGCCTTTTTTTTTTTTTTTTTTA